>PVKE010010487.1:0-42384 GCA_004027555.1 Craseonycteris thonglongyai | reverse complement strand
CACAAACCTAGATTTCAAGCTCTGAGCAGAGAGAATATGGGGCAATAGACAAATTAGAGGCCAGATTTTGTTCTTGGTAATAAACAGACCACTATGACAAGAGATCAGAACAAGACCAAGAGCAAGCCTGCTATTTGAAAACAGATGCACAAATAGGACTGTAGTTGAGCTGCAGGTATGTGGGATGGAGCTGTCTGAACGCTTCCTGTAAGATGTAAGGGAGCAAGTTGGTAGCTTGCACTGCCCCTGGAGGGTAACTCCAGACAAATGTAAGGTACCAGAACAAATTGTGTGGTCTGGCATACTGGGGAACCCCAGGAAAAACGATAAATTGTGATGAATTGAATGTATAAAACCGGAAGATACAGTAAGTCTGAAGGACAAGACAAAGACTGAAGGAAATACTTTTTCTTCCATCATGAGCAAGAAGAAGCAGAGATAGAAAAAAGAAAGAAAGAAAATTAAAAAATTCAGCAGAATTAGATTCTAACTCTGAAAGAGGACAATTTTAAAAAGAACAGGCTCCTACTTATAAACATAAGTGCAAAAACTCTAAAAAAGTATTAGCTAACTGATGCCTCCATTCTTAAAGATTAAGAGGGACACCCTTTTAATAAGGTATCCATTTGTGACTGAAGGTAAGCTGCTTGATGCTTGGACAGGTCCTAAGGGCTGCAGTTTTAGACAAAGTGAAGAGACTACTTATGGAGAGGGCGATTCGATGTGAGCAACTTACGCCAGAGCCCTACATTACTCTGCCCTATAGGTGACTAATCACCTTTTGCTATTTTTAATTTCCCAGTTATGGGACTGGGGCCTCAGACAGAGACCTTGATATGGACATATGACTCTATTCTTCACTAAAATGATGCTCAGTGCAGTAACTAAAATCTCTGGGGCACAATTAGTTGATTTAGGAAAGATAACAAGAATACCTACTTCACAGGGCTGTATAGGAGATTAGCATCTATGAACCAAGCTGTAAATTTTAATTTACCATGCGTGTATATTATGTGGATTATTTTCTGTCAGGACATGTTTCTAAAGAGTTGGGTACTGATAGCCTACATTCTAGAAAAATAACACAGGAAGGTGACATTTAGGAATCCTTTATTTATAGGACTCCCTCATATTAAGAACCTGGTCCTTCCCACAGATGAGGAACTGTTCCAAGTGCGGCAGGTCTGATATAAGAAGGAAGGCGATCTGGCAGCCTCTAAGGCATAACTTGCTTCTTGGACAACAGTTGTCATGTAGATGCTGGTGTCATTGAGCCGTCTCCAGAGCACAGGGAGCAGAGACCTCATAGGGGCCGCACAGTGAAGAAAGCCCACACCAGCATGGGAGCCGAAAGAGAAGCCAGAAATCAAGGTGAGCTCACAGATGGCAAAAGCAGCAAACTGAAGAAATAAATCATGTCTCCAGCACTGTGAGAAACACAGTTCATTTGTTTTACCTCAGGTTCTTTTAAGGCAGATTCTCTGTGTGAGAGCCATAGAGCAAGGCTTTATAGAAGTGATCGCAAAATAAAGGAATTCAGGTACCCCTAAGGATAACGAGTCAGAATTGGTTTACATGAGAAACTGAGGGGAAAGGAAAGGTTTTTCTTCATTTGATGTTTTAAGAAAGTTTTTAGATCAGAACTTCTCAAAATTTAATGTGCCTCCAGCCCATGTGAGACCTTATCCAAAGGCAGGTTCATATTTCAAAGGTCTGGGAGTAGGATGGAGACCATGCTACATTCAATGAGCTCCCAGGTGAGGCCAGTGCAGCTGGTACCCTAGCATCATACTGAGTAGACAGGTACTAGACAGGTAGGAGTGCAGATTTGAAAATAGCTATTATGATGTATTCATACAGATGAGAGATCCAAAGGAAAGAAAAACAAGATACTCTCTTATAAAATAAGAGATCTTTGATATAAGAACATTTTGGGAAAGCATTTGATTTTTAATGTTTCCTGATGATACATACCCTCCTTTGAAAATGTTGACAATTTATTGTTAAGTGAAGATACAGGTACACATATCCACACATGCATGTGAAGGGTGTAGAACCAGAACCATTGTGTACACAGGGTAAAATCAGTGTGATGCACTGGGCTATTTTTTCCCTCAGTATCCTTTCTGATAAAAGGACAAACTAACACAGTTGTTGTTTGCTTTAAAATAATACCAAAGACTATGTAAGTGGTTGTCTCATATGATAAAAACTCTCAATGAATAGTTACCATTATCAATAATGGTAGTAACACATCAACATATTTTTCATGGACTTTTAAAGAATCTGTCATGTAAAAGTCTCTTCAATTCTTTTTAACCTCATTATGACATGTTGATTAAAATCAATAATTTTATTTAAAATATTTTTAGAATATAGAAAAGAATATCAAATAAAATGTTTAAATCTATGCTTAACCCAGGGATGCCAGGATGGCTCAGTGGGTTTAACACTCATCTTGCAGCCCTGGGGTCCAAGGATCGAGTCCTGGTACCTGCCTGTGTGGACCCATATGCTGAACTGGGCTGTACCCCCATTTGGTTCTCACAGGGGCAAGCTTTTCACGTGGGAGGCCCCCAGTTCAACTCCAGCCTGGGGTATGCTTCCCATGAGGGAGGTCCTGGCTGGGTTCCTGCCCTGCGTGGCCCTGTGCCCACCTGTGTGGAATGAAACTATGTTGAAAACCAATGATGTATGACTATAGAGACTGCTCTGGGTTCTCCCCCTTCTCTCTATCTCTGTCTGTCTCTCTCTGTCAAAACAATAAATCTTAAAAAATAAAATCTATGCTTTACCCAATTATGAACAGATGTTTATCTTTAACAGTTGTGTGATTGTCTGTAGAATAATTACATCAGATGATATATAACATAACAGTGTGTATTTAAAATTCAGGTTATAATGTATATATTGTAACTTAACATGGTCACAAAAATATATAGTAAAAAGTTCTCATAATTATAAAATTGGCATTTTTGCCATCAATTGTATTTGTTCCTTTAATGCATCTGCCATAATTTATTAAAGTATTCGCTTAATACTTTTTGCCAGATGTTGAAGGGTATACTTCTTTATTTTTAATATTAGAATAGTATTTAATGACTATTCTTGCAGATATTATTTGTGCAGACTTGCAGTTATATTAGGAATTCAGAAAAAAAATTGCTGGAACAAAGGGTAGGCATGTTTTAAAAGATTTTTGATATATTTTCTAATTAGCCTGCAAAAGGTTTTACCCAATCCCACTCCAACAGGCAATGAGGCAGCAGATGCAAAGCGTGGGTGCATGTGTGGTAGGAAGAGTGGGTGTGAGGGAGGTCAGAAAGGAAATGGGGAGCCAGACTACACACAGGCCTAGAGATGATGGTAATTAATAGCTTTGACTTTCATGCTGAACAAGACAGGCAACCTAGAAGAGTTGTAAGCAGTAATCTAATTTAAACTTTTAAAGGAATGGATAGCCAAATCAAGAAGACCAGGAAGGAGACTATTTATTACAGTAATCCAGATAGCTGAGAGAGGGCCAGGTTATAGTGTAGAAATGGTGGACAGAGGTCAGATTCTGAATAAAATGCAAAGGTAATGACAGTAGTGTTTGCTGAATCTGAGAAAAATAATTGTGAATGATGACTTCAAGGGTTTAGCCTGAGAAAATGGGAGGAGAGATGGTTCATTTCCTGAGCTGGAGAAGCCTGTGAGTAGACCAGCTTTATTGGGGAAAAAGTTGGCCATTCGGTTTGACCAAGTTTGATTTGAGATGCCTTTGAAACACTAAGTAAGAAATTGAATAGACAATACTGAGATTTTGTAGTTATTAGTCCACCTCTATCCACAATTCCTTCTCGAGTTATGACAGTTATTGTTTCTAAAAAATAACTTATTTTTATTAATATAATTTTATAGAGAGAATTATCTTCTTTTTATCTTTTTTATACAAAGATCTTCATAAATTATAAAGTCATAGCTTTCTTTTCCTCTTTTTTCTTTAAGCTAGTTAACTGGATGTATTCTTATTTGTTTTTGTAATTAGGTCTGGATATTTTTATTTAATTTTTACTGTTTTCTCTTTACAGATTTCTTAATTTTATCCCTATATTTATGGATCTATCTGTTCTGCTTCTTTGTGTTCTCTTACCCTTCTGCTAACTCAAATAATTGTTCAACTAATTTTATTTATTTTTACCAATATAATATCTAAGGCTATAAATTTGCACCCCAAAATAAACTTTGGCTATTTGCAGTATTTAGTACTTTTTTTGTATTTTTAGGTCTGATTTATTATTATTATTTTTTTGACTAGGCATGTATTTTAGGTATTGAGTTTTGTTCTTTATAAATGTCCAAATTGTTTGATTTGTATGTTATAGTTTGCTATTAATGCTTTCTTCTGGACAGTGAGTCGGCATTTTGACAGCCTACATTTTGTACATTTGGAGCATATTCTGGAGAAGAAGACATGTTAGCTGATAGGGGACCAAACACAATACTATTCATTATTTCAACCTCATTAATTTTACCCTAAACTAAAGGGAGCTTCCTTTTCTGGTGCAAATGATGACCCTTTTTAATCTTCCAGGTTCAATTGAAGATCCTTAGTCTCAATTCCTCCTGTGTTGCATCTTCTCCATCCAGAATTGCTGATGATCACAGGCATCTTATTACTTAGAGCCCTTTTCCAACCTTGGAACATTTCTTTCTCATTTTTTTTTTCCCCTAGAGGCATTACCTAAAAATGTTTTTCTGAGGCTATCAGAAGTTTGATAGTATTGGGTATCAAACTTAAATCTAGCACCAAACTTACCCTTGAATTTTCTTCTGCCCAAGAAGTTCTGTTTTGTTTCTCTCCTGTACTTGGGAGCTCTCCTGGGGCTTCAGTTAGATCTGATATGCAGCGATCCCTCATTTTTCGCGGTTAATGGGGACCAGAACCTTCCGCGAAAGCTGAAAAACCGCGAAGTAGGATTTGCCCCTAGGAATTTTCGTGTATGCGGGTACAAGAATGTTTGAAATATGTAAACAGTATTCATACTTTACTCATTTAAGACAAAAATGACAACAGTATACATATTTACTTAAACGTGTCAGTGCTAATGAATAAGGTTCATTACAAAACCTTATACAGTAATAAACATGAATCAACATTGCTTTCTGAGAGAGGCGAAGAGTCTTGTGTTGGTGGCGGAGGAGAAGCTCTCACCCCATAACGGCGTGCCACAGATGCATAACTTCTGCCCTCTTTGATCCTATCTAAACGTTTCCCTTTTTCGCTGATGGTCATCATCTTCTTCCTCTTGGGTGCCCCGGAAGAAGCTTTCGCAGGGGCACAGCGCTTAGGCGGCATTATAAGGGCTTAATTCATAAAAAAAGTGATCGCTTAAACAAAACAAGTGATCGCCAACACAACACTCAAATACAGTATGCGAGACAGTCAACATCAGGGACAAGACTGGCGAGATACAACAAGAGAAGATGCTAGGTGAGGCTGCGATGATGTGCAGACAATCAGCTCACAGGGATAAAGCCACTCGTCCTCTCATGGGTCGATGTCGCCCCGGAAACCAATCACGCGCCTTTATGGGAGCCCGTGGGATGTACCCTGAGTCAGCTCATCTCTTTGTCTGACATGCAGGGATCCTTCTCTCTCGCGCATCCACATGAAACAACGCTCCTTTCCGCCATGTGGCTGCCGACAGGGTTGTCTTTTTTCATTTTTATTTTTTGATGAATATTTTGGAAAAACCCCCGAAGCACTGAAGCCGCAAAACATGAAGCGCGAAGTGGCGAGGGAACACTGTACTGATAGCTTAACAAAGACATCCATGAGGTAAGCAGAGCTCAGTTGCAGAGAAAGCCCTGTTCAGATTCTGGTAGGTTATCTCCCTGGGTTTGGTCATTTCAATTAGAGACATGGGACATTTTGAAACCTCTGCAGAAGTCACAATTCAGTCTCAAAGCTCCACAGTTCTTAGGTATGAGGAATGAGAATCAAAATCTAGAATATTGTAGGAGAGAGCAAAATATAGGGAGACAGGAGAGACAAGATCAAGTTGTATGAGTGAAATAGAAATCAGATTAAAATGTAAATAGTAAGTTTACATGAAAAGAAAGTATTTTACTATCCCCTGCTATTCACTATTGCTTTATTATTTCTGTTTTTAAAAGATTCATTTTATTGTTTGACAGACAGAGACAGAGAAAGAAGTGGGAGGGCCCAGAGCAGTCTCTACAGCCATACATCGTTAGTTTCCACATAGTTTCATTCCACATGTAGATGTGGGGCTGCACAGGTTGGAAACAAAACTGGGGCCTCCCAAATGGGAAGCACACCCCAGTTCAACATATGGGTCCATGCAGGTCGGGGCTGGGACCTGATTCCTCAGACCCCAGGACTACAAAGGGAGTGCTTAAACTTCTGAGCCATCCCAGCATTCCCTCTGTATTAC
This sequence comes from Craseonycteris thonglongyai, assembly GCA_004027555.1. Lineage (NCBI taxonomy): Eukaryota > Metazoa > Chordata > Mammalia > Chiroptera > Craseonycteridae > Craseonycteris > Craseonycteris thonglongyai. Next base: position 35,941 of record PVKE010010487.1, on the reverse strand, counting down.
TTCTTCTCAACAATCATTTATTGTGATATCTACATACCATACTTTTGTTATGAGACTTGTCGTCATTAAAATAAATTAAATTAAAACTTTTGTTTGGTAAGTATGTAGTAAGCACTCAAATGGTTATCATCATAATAATTATTATCTTTGGGGCTATGAATAGTTACAGAAGAGGAAATTATTTTTAGTCTTAGTTTAAAAAAGAAAAAGGATGGAAGAGAAGGAATCAGGGATGTTTATGTGGAAGAAGTATACTTTGTACTCCCAAAGATGGAAACAGCTTCTCTATTTTCCACACCTACCAGTAGTTCATTTGTGCTGTGTAGAACAATCTCTGGCTTCTTTCTCTTGGTTTATTGAGCAGCGTCTGACCCAGTAGGTGTTAATCAAGCTTACCACTTCACTGTCTGTCTTTTGTGTCACTTATGTTGGGCCTGCTCTTATTTGACCTAATCTGTTGGAAATTTATTCCTTGAAAGCAATAGTGAGTGAATGAGACCCCAATCAACAATCAACAATAAAAACTATTCCTGCCCTGGGTTTTAAACAGGCACAGTTTAATGAAGGGGAGTTAAGAAAATTCAGGTGTCATTTTAAAATGAAATGAAAACCTAATCAAATAAGGATTTTTCTTAGGCAAAACCGTCTTGCATCATGATCTTTTACAGGCAGTGACTAGCTGGAGGAGATTGAAAGCATTACACACCTTATGGTGAGATCAATACAGCTTGCTTTTAAATTTGTGCTTGTGTCATACAATTAAATATTAAAACTATGCACTGCTAAAGATTAAGCTGTAGAACTTGAAGCTTTTACAAGTTTCATTGTAAACACTTTGGAATTTTTCAAAGATATAAAATCTTTCACTAGAAGCAGAATATCTAAGTCACATAATTCCAGAAACTATTTTGAAAAAGGTATAAAAAGAAAATAACAACTTGCAATCCAATCCACGAAGCAGTTCAAATAATAGCCAATGTTCATTCTGAGCTACATCCTCTCAGTGAGCAGAAGGCACCACTGACTGTCTCGCTGGAGCCCAACAAAGGGAAGAAGACCACCTGGGGATGATGTGTCCTAAGAAGTGACCAAGTGGTGCTGACTCACAGCAGGCCTGGTCATCATATTCAGACTGTAACAGTGGAGGTTCAGTAAAACTGAAGTCAAGCAGGTGTGTTTTGAAATAATTTTGCTGCTGAACCAAAAACAAGATTGATGCAATCAGTACAGCGAATCTGGCTCTGATAGATATAACAGACCTGTATCCCAAACTGAAAAACTGCTGTTTGATTTCTACACTCCTACTTTCCTGAATTTGGAAAAGAACTAGCAACTAATAACTATTTCTTAAATGAAAAATATTGGGGAAGCCGGGATGGCTCAGTGGGTTGAGCGCTCACTTTGCAGCCCTGAGGAACAAGGATTGAATTCCGGCCCCTGCAGACCCATATGCTGAACTGGGGAGTGCCCCTAGTTCAGTTCTTGCTGGGGTGAGACCCCGGCCCAGTTCCTGCCCTGTGCAGCCCTGTGCCCACTTGTGGAATGAAACTATGTGGAAAAACCAAAAATGTGCAACTATGGAGACTGTTCTGGGCCCTCTCCCTTCTCTCTGTCTCTGTCTCTGTATCTCTCTCTCCATGTCAAAAACAATAAAAAAATATATATATATTAAATTAAAAAGTTATTTTAAGGAAAATTTTTTTTCTCATGTTTCTTTGCCTCAATTCAAAACTTAAAAATAGCTGAAGTCCGCAAAGACTACCCTTTAATAAAAAGTGCCAAAGCAGAAGCCAAGAGAAAAACTCTCAAAGAAAGACATTGCAGCTTGTATTTCTTGTTCCCATAATTATCCATAAATGTCAGCAGTAAGGTTTTTACCTCAGAGAGTTGTTCTAAACTTTAAATAACTTAATGTGTGAATAGAACTCTTTTAACAGTGTGTACAACATAATAAGCAATGTATTTATTTATTTAAATAATAATTATTATTATTTAATGATTGTTATCCTTTGATGGAATGGAGATATGATCAGATAGTCTGGAGTAATGAGTAATTGAAATAACATTTTATTTAAAAATAGAATTTAATATTAATTAATAAGACTTGCTACTATATTTGACTGTAACAAGGTCAAGAAGGAAGGGGCTGTAGAAGGAGGAAGCTGTCCAGGGCAGCTGAAATCAAGGCACCTGACGAATCTCCTCTCAGGATAAAGGCTCTAGTGGCTGAGAGGTGTAGGTTTAGTTGCTGTAAACTGACCACAATTGACAAAGAGTTGTACCCTAGCATAAGTGTAGGTAATTAATGGTAATGGGCCTTAATTGACAGAGGAAGAAGAAACTTCCTACTGCCTTCCAGGCAGGAATAAACAACAAAAGGAGAGTGGAAGCAAGGTGAGGTCTTGGGTCCCAGCAGCTGCCTTCCCCCACAAGGCACAGCTGCAAAGAGCGGCACATGGGACACTGAGGTTTTTGGTTTGCAGGGAGCAGCAGGCTCAGCCCACTGGCACAGCAGCCGTTCTGGAGTCGGCCACAGTGTGAAGGAGACAGGCAGTCTTTGAGAGTGGAAACCCACTGCCTTCTCACATCACTGGTGCTCTGACACTAAATGCTTATTCTATGACCCAACCCCTGTGTTGGGCTATTGGCTGAACAGCGCAGGCAGCATGAGCCAGGACTCAATTTTCCTACTGTAACATGACAAGCATTTAATATGTGCTTTATGTAGACTATCTCAATTTCCACAATAGTCCAAGGAGGTGGGTATTACTGTTATCTCATTTTTTAAAATTGTTTTTCACAGGGACAGGGAGAGATAGAGAGAAGGGAGAGGGCCCAGAGCAGTCTCCATAGTTGTGTGTCATCAGTTTTCAACATGGTTTCACTCCACACAGGTGGGAGCGGGCCATGCAGGGTGGGGACTGTGCTGGGGGCCTCCCCCATGGGAGGCACACCCCAGTTCAGCATATGAGTCTACAGGGCCAGGGCTGGGATTCAACCCTCAGTCTATCTCCAGGGCTGCAAAGCGAGAGCTTAATCTACTGAGCCATCCTGGCTTCCCCCCAATTTATAGTTTGAAAATATGAGGCTTAGAAAGATTGAATCAGCTGCTCAAATTAAGATTAAGTCATTTTACTAGAAAGTAGCCGCATCAGTGTTTTACCCAGGCAATCTCATTGAAGCAACTAAAGTCCAAAACAATCTAAGGCAGAATTTATACTGGCCAAGATCAATATGTAAATCAAATGAAATCTAATCTAAATACATTATACTTCTATACAGAATGCCATATATAGTCATATATGTTACATATGTGACAAGTATGACCAATATGTACAAAATATACCGAGTTTAACATTTATCTGGGAATAAAACAGCAATCAGCAATACCAATAGGACTTCAGGGAATCTTCTTGTTCTTTAAGACTTAAGTACTTGTGTCTAAAGCCTGGTGTCCCTCAATTATTCTTACCCTTAGTGTATGTCCATGTGTAACGTCATGCTTTGATACTTACAAAGAAAAGAGGCAGGGATTTGTTGAAATTTTAGGATAAATTCATTTGGTTGCCAAATAATGCTCTCTACTCTTAAGATGAGGGACCAGTACACAGTGTTTGAAATTTCTTACTGAGGACAACCTAGTATAGACCCCAAATAACTCATAGTCTGGCAATTAAAGATTTCTCTTCAAGTCACTTAGTAAAAATAGAAATTTTGTTTTCATAGTCTCAGAGTTCCACATAAATCCATGAGGCTGAAACCCCAGGCTATGCCTGTCCTCTTCTGTCTCCCATCTATAACTCTGCCATGTGGCAGAGAGAGCATTGAAAAGAACATACACTAACTCATTAGGTTCCCAAACACTGCCAAAACTATTGATAACATCATTAACTCAGAGCACAAAGCTACATATTTCACTTCTAAATTATTACCATCACTTAAATGCTCACACAGAAATGTTACTTGTAGACATATTAGAACCCACCTAGTCTTTATACCTTCAGCCACACATTGCATTTGGACTTGGAATGTCTTTAAAAATCTTAATCCTAGAGGATTTCCAGTCAAGATGATGGAGTAAGTACACTCTACGCTCATCTCTCACAAACAAATCAAAATTACAGCTAAACTGCAGAACAACCATCATTGAGAATTACCTGAAGTTTAGCAGAAGTTCTACAACTAAGGACATAAAAAAGAAGTGATGTTGAGAGTGGTAGGAGGGACAAAGATGTGGAATGAGCTGCCCTACACCCATGAGTGGCAAATAAAAATTCAGAGCAGTATCTCCCAAAGGGTTCCATTGCCAGGAAGAAAAGTCCCAATAATTTCTGACTATGAAAACCAGCAGAGATTGTGGCTGAGTGCAATGGAGAGCTGTTGGAGTACCAGAAATTCCAATTAAAGGACTCATGTACAGACTTACTCTCTGACAAAGTCATGCACTCTGAACTCCAGCACTAGAGCAAAAGTTTGAAAGGCACTGGGGACACATGGGGAGGAACTGAATTATCTGGCTTTAGGCTGAGGGTGAAACGGAAAGTTTTCTTTCAGATAGAACTTCTGGCAGAAGGCATTGTTCCTACGGTGAACATTCTTCCCACCATGCATGCAGATATAGATAGAGGCCATGCCTGAATTTCCATTAACCTGGACAGCACCATCCACCTGGTGATTTCCTGACACTCTGCCCCACCCAACTTTCAGGAACACTTAAGTCAATCCCTATTGCTTTTACATGCAAATGACCTGTCTTGGCTCATGCTACAATGTTTCTTAAAATCTCTCCAAGGTTCACAAACCCCAAACAAGCAGTATCTGACTCTGGCATGCCCCATACCACTTGCTCAGAAGCTCTAAGCCTGGCATTGGTGACAACCAATCTTGGTTCAAGTCTTGGCTTCCCCAGGCACCTCCAATACCAGCTAGGGTGGCAACCACCTCTGGATTGCTTTGTGGCTCATTTTAGGTGGCCTCAAGCAAACCATAAGCTGTGATTGGACAAGAAGCAGCAGGGCATTTCCCAGAAGTTTCCAGGGCCAACAAGCCCAGTAACTAAGTTAGTTTTGGAAAACGCTGGAACACCATCTGACTGCCTCTGTGGGTAATACACCCTAAGGCAGAATGTGAAGGCAACAGAGCCCTGCTAAAGTGAATCCTGCTCCGTAGAGTCAGCACCTGCACAATACCACCTCCTCTATAGTCATGGCCAGTCCTCATAACAAATTAGCCTGAGATGCAACCCTTCCCATTGATGTTATAAACAGAAACCAGGGCTCACCTACCCTAGAAGGGCACATACAAATCCCACAGGAAACATACCTGGAGAACCCAGCTTAGGTGATTGGAGAGATTGTGCCACTGTGTCCCCTAGGACACTACTATATAAGTCCACTTTACTACAACTGGGGGACATAGCAGCCCTACCTAACACCTAGAAACAAACACAGGGAGGCAGCCAAAATGGGGAGACAAAAGAAACATGTCCCACATGAAAGAATGGAACAAAGCTCCAGAAAAAGAACTAACAAAATGGACTCAAGCAATCTATCAGACACCAGAGTTCAAAACACTGATCATAAGGATAGTCAATGATCTCAGTGATAACTTCAACATAGAGACAGGAAACATAGAAATGAAAATAAGCAACAACAACAAAAAGGTCAGAAATTAAGAAAATAATAACTAAAAAAAAGAATAAGTTAGAGACAATCAACTGTTTAGATGAACCGGCAATTTACAAAATAAAGCAGCAAAAGACATCCAATGAAACCAGCATAAAGAAAAAAAAAATTTAATGTGAATGTTTTGTGGGGCCTTTGGGAGGACATCAAGTGTACCAATGTTTGCATCATTGGGGTACCAAAAAGAGAAGAGAGAGAGCAAGAAATTGAAAACCTAATTAAAGCAATGACAGAAAACTTCCCTAATCAGGTGAAGGAACTAGACATATAAGCACAGAAAGTGCAGAGTCTCAAACAAGATAAACCCAAGAAGGCCCACACCAAGACACATCATGATTAAAATGCCAAACCTTAAAGTCAAAGAAAGAATCCTAAAAGCAGCAACAGAAAATTAGTTACCTGCAAGGAAAATCCTGCAAGACTGTCAGCTGCTTTTTCAACAAAAACTTTGCAAGCCAAAAGAGAATGACAGGAAATATTCAAAGTAATGAAAAGCAAGGACCTATAATTAAGATTACTTTAGCCAGGGAAGCCGAGATGGCTCAGTGGGTTAAGTGCTCACTTTGCAGCCCCAGGGACCAAGGATTGAATCCTGGCCCCGGCCCGAGCAGACCCATATGCTGAACTGGGGAGTGCCTCCATTTCAGTTCTCACTGGGGTGAGACCCTGGCCCAGTTCCTGCCCTGTGCAGACCCACACCCACCTGTGGAATGAAATTATGTGGAAAAACCAATGATGTGCAACTATGGAGAGTGTTCTAGGCCCTCCGCCTTCTCTCTGTCTCTGTATCTCTCTCTCTCTCTGTCAAAAACAATAAAAATAAATCTTTAAAAAAGATTACTCTAACCAGCAAAGTTATCATTTAGAACTGAAAGATGGATGAAGAGCTTTCCAGACAGAAAAAAAAAAAAAGCTAAAAAAGTTTATTACCACCAAACCAATATTATCGAACTATTTTAAGAAGAATAAAAAAGATAATAAAAAATATGAAAAATAAAATGGCAACAACTACATACCAGCAACAATTTCTTTCAGTGTAAATGGATTAAATGCTCTAATCAAATGACAGGGAGTGTTTGAATGGATAAGAAAACATAACCATTACATATGCTGCCCACAAGAGATTCACTTCAGATCAAAAGACACACACGGACTGAAAATAAAGGAATAAAAAAAGATATTTCATGAAAATGGAAAATAAAAATTTGAAAAACTGGCATAGCAATACTTATACCAGACAAAATAGACTTTAAAGCAAAGGCTACAAGAAGGACCCAGTATTTCTATATCTAGGTATTTATCCAAAGAAACCTAAAACACTACTTCAAAGGGACATGTGAATCCCTATGTTCATTGCAGCATTATTTACAATGGCCATGATATGGAGGCAATCTGTGTGTCTATCAGTGAATGGATAAAGATGAGGTGATGCACATATACAATGGAACATTACTCAGCCATAAATTTGCCATCTGCAACAAAGTGGATATACCTGGAAGATCTGTGCTATCAGACAGAGAAAACAGATGCCATATGATTTCACTTGTATGTGGAATTTAAGGAACAAAATAAATGAACAAATAAAATGGAAACAAACTCATAAATATAGAGAACATTTTGATAGTTGCCAGATGGGAAGAGGGTTGAGGGAATGGGTGAGAAATGGAAATGGATTAAGAAGTATAAACTGATAGTAACAAAATAGTCATGAGGTGTAAAGTAAAGCATAAGGAATATAGTCGATAATATCGTAATAACTAGTTATGGTGTTAGATGGATACAAGATTAATCAGGGTGATCACTTCATAAATTACATAAATGTATATTCACTATGTTGTACAATTGAAACAAATACAATAGTGTATGTCAACTGTAGTTTATAATAATAAATTTAAAATAATCTTAAAATAAAAATATATTAACAAAAGAATAATTTGATTAACCTTTTTCACTGAAAATCCAAGAATGATTACATCTTTTGTATAATGTAAAAAAAAAACAAACCATTAAAAGAATTAAACTCTTAAAAGATACCTTGTTTTCTACGGATTTAGAACAGGCTTGCTGAACCTGAATTATGCAATTAAAAAAAAAAGTCTGTATCTTTTATTCTTTTTTATACATTTAATGTTTTCTCCCCATGCCCACCCCCCAGCCCTCCCTCCTCACCTCCCCACCCCCACCCCCCAGGCAACCACCAAACCACTGACTATGTCCATGAGTCTTTGTTTCTTTGTACCTTTCAGTTTTATAACCCACCTACAAGTAAGGTCATATGTTTCTTGATTATTTCAGTCTGACTTATTAAGCTTAAAAAGATGTTTTCAAGGTTCGTCCATGTTGTCACAAATTGCTAAATTTCATCTTTTTTTATTGCTTAGTAATTTTCCATTGTGTAAATGTACCACAACTTCTTTATCTAGTCATCTACCAAAGGACACTTTAGTTGTTTCCATGACTTGGCCACTGTAAACAGTGCTGCGATGAACATTGGGGTACATGTACCTTTGCAAATTAAGGTTTTCAGGTTTTATGGGTAGATACCCAGGAGACGAATTACTGGGACATATGGTCATTCCATTCCTAATTTTTTGAGGAATCTCCACACTGCCTTCCATAGTGGTTGTACCAATTTACATTCCCACCAGCAATGTATGAGGGTTCCTTTTTCTCCACAGCCTCTCCAGCACTTGTTACTATGCAATTATTATTCATTTATAGGTAGTCTCTGTTTTTGTGGCATTCCCTGACCCACAGGAAGCCGCTCTTCAGCACTTTTATGCTACCAACACCTTTGTGCAACCTTTATTGCTCTTTTCACAAACAAAATTGTGACACATCCACCATAAAATTTCAGGAAGAAAAACCTTCTGCGGTGGCAGGAAACATCAAAATGCATACAAGAAAAATCATGTGTGTTAGTGGGGTGGAGAGTCATCCCACAATTCAGGAACTGTAGTACACTTGAATTTCACCACTGAGTTCTGATGTCCTAGAGCAGGGGTCTCCAAACTTTTCAGCCCGCGGGCCGCATTAACTATCAAACAGCAGTTTGGGGGCCGACTACATACTCAAGGTCCAAATAAAAAAGAATCAAAACATAGATGTTGTTTTAAATTATTTATTTAATATTATTTTATTCGGATAAAAAGGTCTCCATGGACCAGATGAGAGAGCCTCGGCCCGTGGGCCGTAGTTTGGAGACCCCTGTCCTAGAGGATAGATTCCGCTCTTTTAGACCACAACAGCATATGGGTTTGGGGGAGCGGGGTGAAGGTAGAGCAAAAAATGTAGGAATTCATTTAGTTCTTACATGTTTAAACTTCAATCACCCACAAAGTACTGTACATTTGATGCAAAACACCTACTATTGAGATGCTTTTTCTATGCTCAAAACAGTTTTTGAACTTGCTGATTTTTTGCCTTTGAGTGCTTCTGCTGCTTTTTTGTTTGTTTGTTTGTTTATTTGTTGTTTTGTTTGTTTTTTACCTCTTCCAAATCACCAAAACGTTTCCCTTTGAGGACTTTTTTAATCCAGAGAAACAAAACAAAAATGTCTCTTGAGGTGAGATCTGTGAATAAGGAGGGCAGGGCACTTGGGTCATGCTCTTTTGGTCAAAAACTACTGAACTGTGTGTGTGCTGTGGGCAGGTGTATTGTCATGGCACATTGTTTGTGTAAATCACCATCATGAAATGAGCAAACATGATGAAAGAGTCTCTAAAAGAATTCACTGAAACTGAATACAGCCTCTCACAACAATGCCAGTTGGTACACAGAGGCAGATGGGTTTCCAGGATACTCACCTAGTGGGGGAAGACTGCACCACAAGGGGCCTGCCCTACAGAAGATAATTTTGAGTTTTTTTGGGTCCCCCCTGAGATAATGAGTCTTGGTGTGTTCCTGCTTGGGTCTACTTTGTTTAGGACTCTGTATTTCCTGGCCCTGTACGGCTATTTTCTTCACCAGGTTATAGAAGTATTCAGTCATTATTTTTTTACGTATGTTATTTATCCCTTGTTACCTTATTTCTTATTTTAGTTTTCCTATATAAGTGTTATGGTTGATGTTATGCCAAAGGTCCCTTAAACTCTGTTTTGTTCTGTTTTTATTATTCTTTTTGTTTTTCCAAGTAGGTGTTTTCTGCTACCTTGTCATATGAGTCTCTGATTCAGTTCTCTGCTTCATTTGATCTGCTATCGATTCCCTTTATTGTATTCTTTCTTTTTTTTTTTTCAGGGTGGGGAGATCACAATTTTCTTTATTTTACTAATTATTTTCCTGATTCATCTTTGTTTTCCTTTTTCTTTTTAATTTTTTTGAGTTTATTTTATTTTATTTTATTTTATTTTACATTTGATGCCCCCTCCCCATGCCCCCCAGCCCCCCACTCCCAGGTAACCACAAAACCACTGACTGTGTCCGCGAGTTTTTGTGTCTTTGTTACTTTCAGTTTTATATTCCACCTATCAGTGAGGTCATATGTTTCTTTCTTCTTTCAGTCTGACTTACTTCACTTAAGATGTTTTCAAGGTTCGTCCATGTTGTCACATGGGCGTCCACATTGTGGTCTTTATTTCTGACTTTTTTGTAATGGTTTCTATGTCTTTCTTTATGCTTACTATCTTTGTTGAAATTATCACTGAATTTCTTAAGTGTTCTCATAACCAGTGTTCTAAACTCTCTGGTAGGTTGGTTGCCTCTATCTTACTTAGTTCTATTTTCAGAGGTTCTTTTATTTGGGACATATTTCTTTGTTTCCTCATGCTGGCTTTCCTGTGTTTGCTTCTATGTATTAGGTAGATCTCCTATGTCTCTCAGTCTTTGCTGGGTGTCCCTATGTAATATGTGTCCTATATGGTCCAGTGGCACAGTCTCCCTGATCTGTGTGTGTGTTCCAGGGGTGTCCCTTGTGGGCATTGTGTGTGTTCTCCTGTTGTAGTTGAGCCTTGATTGCTTTTGGTGTATCAGTGGGTAAGACTGAATGGTAGGCTGACTGAGTAGGCTCTGTGCCTGTTTAGACCACGCTTTGGGTGTTCCACTTGTGTGGTTAGCCAAGTAATGCTCTGTTGTGCTCTATTGTTTCTGGTCTCTGGGTCTATTGTTTCTGGTGTCTTTTGGGAGGAGCTCCCACACAGGTCAGTTTCAGCCTTGCCTGTAACCCACTTTGGTAGGAACTACAAAGTTACACGTAGTTGCTTGCAGTCTGTAGTGGACCTGGAAGCATGTGGATATCGCTTCGCTGTGAACTGAGGCTGGCTGTCACCAGTATTGGACCTGGGGCTACTTGGCAAAAGGCCCAGGTCCCCCTAGGCAGGCCTATTGTGACCTGCTGGCTGCTTGTAAAACTCAGCCATTGAAAGAGCCTCCTTAAGTGTGTGGCCAGGCTGGCCAAGAATGTGCTGAAAGTACCTCTGATGATGCAGCACTAGCTGGGCAGGGCAGGTTCCCAGGGAGTTACAAAGCATGGCAGGTTGTTTTTACAAGGTTTTTGTGCCAATGCCTGGCCTGTGATCACTTTGCACAGCACCTTGAGAACACTGCAACCAGCCACCACTTGCCTTAGGCCTACAGATCCCTGAGAGCCACTCAAGAGACCACAGCTCAAATTATGGCTAACTGCCCACCACCAAAAAGTTCCCCAGACAGCCACAAGCCATCCACTGCTACAAAGGCTTCTTCAGCTTGTGAGGCAAGCCTGGCCACTCAGGAATCAAGAATGCCCAAGGTGGGTGGGGTGGGATTCCAGAGAGTTATAGGGTGGGCAGTGTTTTTAACAAAGTTAATGCATTTTCAGTTCTCACTCAAGTGCCAGGCCCATAACCACTTTACAATAATGCCCTGAGAACACCTCAACCAGTCACAACTTGCCTCAGGCCCGCAGGTTTCCTAACCTTCCTAAGAGTGCTGTGGTGTATGTTATGGCTCACTGCCAACTCCCTAAAGTTTCCACGGCCGCTGCAGGTTATCTGCTGTTGTAAGAGGCTCCTGCAGTTTGTGGAGCGAGGCCAGCACCCAGGAGGCAGAAGTGCCCCTGGTGATGTAGCACTAGAAGTGTGGGTCAGGGAACCAGGGCATCACCGAGGTGTTGTGATGTGTGGATTTTATTGACCAATGAGGTTTCAGATTTGGTCCTTTGGGAGAAGTCCAACATAGAAGAGATGGTGACCGCTTATAAGCTTTACACGAGGCAGTCTCTATACAGGGATATGGCTGCTCTCCCTCTAACTCTTACCCACATCCACACAACTTAGTCTTTCCCTGTATGTCTCTGGTGTCTCTTAAGTTGTTGCCTCTTTACCAGAGAGTTTGTGTGTGAGCCCTTTAAGAGGGTGGCTGGGTTTCCAGCTGCCTTCCATCTCACTGGGATGAATAGACAAAGTCCTCACTGATTTTCACTGCTAGATCTTGTGGGACATCCTCTTCCCAGCACAGGACCTCCAGACTAGGAGCCTGGTATAGGGCTGGGACTGCTTCCTCTTATTGGGGGAACTCTACCACCCAGGTATTCCTTCCAGTGTTCAACCACTATCCATGAGTTTGGGGTCAGCACAAATGTCTTCACCTCTCCTACCAGTCTTGATGTGGTGTCTTCTTTATATTCGTAGTTCTAGGGGTTCTGTTCAGCAACTCTTCAGATGATTTCTGAGGTTGATTGTTCTATAATTTATTTGTGATTTTAGTGTGATCCTGGGAGGCAGTAGGCATAGCACTCACCTAATCTTCCATCTTGGGCCTTTTATTCCTCAGTAAATTTTAATAGTGGAAATCCTCAAGCCACTGTTATAAGTCATCTCATATTTCAGAAAATATCTGAACATATGTGCACAAAGACACATATATGTAAGCATATAAATATATGAGTATATATTTTCCTTTTGTAGTGTAAGCAAATAAAACAGTGCCATGGTTTTGTTTAATACCCATAGCTTCAGGCTCTGGTAACATGATGATTTTCTAAGTTGTTAGTAACTTACCATATTCTAAACATTAACTGAGAGTTCTGGCCATGTGATTTTCATTGTCAACTTTACCACTCACTTTTTAGGTGATACCACATATCATTGTCCTTATTCAAAAATGAAGAGCTGGCTATCTTTGAGAACTTTGTCAGTTCCAAAATTAAATAACTATTGAAGGTTGATTGGAAATCTGGGGAACTATATGGTTAACAGACAGATTGTGAGACAAATGGCAGCCCTCCACTCATGTACTCTCAATAGAACACTGAAGAAAAATTGCAATCTCCTCTGCCTAATTAATTCTCTAATTTGATTAAAAATTACATTTGATTTGCTTTGCAAAGGGCACTGACACAGACCTTATCAATGGTTTTAATGCATTGTCTCCAAATACCAGAAAGAAAAGGGTTCCTTATACTGAAATCAGAGTTTTCCCCAAGCAGAAAAATTTAATACTTACATGGTTGATTTTGATTCCTGAAAAATGTATTAAATTCAAAGATATGGGTGATGCAAATATAAAGCGGTGAAGCAACAACTTATTTCTAATCAGAAGCAATAGTCAGAAAAGGTAAGTGATTAAGAATGACAGATAAACCACAATTGAGTAAAGATTTGTTCTTCAGTAAAGCTGAAAAGAGTTGCATAGGCATATTAAAGCAGTCCATTAAGCTACCACAAAGGAAATGCACTGAAATAGGACTCTTCTAAGATTGTTTATGTGAATGCTTAGGAGACTTGAATTGTTCCTCAAGGTAGTTGCTTTTAGCAAGTCAATAAATTGGAATGAAGATATGTACTTTACATTTAATACATTTTTCCAACTCACATACAGGTTTGACAACAGGTTTTCTCTCTTTAGATGTGTTAAATTCAGAGTGAGAATGAATTGAAATATCAGATATTGGACACAGAAGTCAGAAACAAGACTGAGAAGTCACACTAAGAGTGCCAAGAATTGTATGATAATAGGAGCATAAGAATGGAGGCCAGATTTGGAAGTGAGTAATGGGACTATGCTAGCTTTCATTTTGTTATTCCAGAATACAGCTGCATATCGCTGAAGAAATTCTTGCTTTGAAATGGGAACAAAATTAGTGGTAGAACTATTCATGATATGTAAGATCCTCTTGGATGTATATTTTTCTGTATGTGGTGGTGGATTGAAGGTGTTTTTAAACAAGTTGGCAAGATACCGCAATCTCAAGACACAGTGAAATATTGAATTTCATAAAACTAACTAAATTTGGGGCTCTGGTTACATTTTCTTAGCACCTGGTTGCCTGCCTCAGCATAAAACCAGCTGGCAGCTGTTTTTTGTTTTCCTTTGTAAGGCTTTGTTATTTATTGTCCAAATGCTCTTATGATATTTCCAGAAGCAGAAAAATTTAAACCAGTGAATATGGAGGTAGTTTGTTTGGGTTAATGGGAAGTATTACCTCTGTATAGGTAACTATACTCTGTTACTCTCCCTCAGATAATTTTCATAGAGTATGAGTTAAGTCTTTCTCTAACTACTTCTTCATTTGAAGATGGTCAGTGAACAACTCAAACTTAACACTTCCAAAAAGCCATGTCGTAAACTCAGCTTGACCATCTTGTGTTGATAGGTGTGTCGGTTTAGACCCGGGGTGTCTAATCTTTTGACTTCCTTGGGCCACATTGAAAGAATAGTCTTGAGCCACACATAATATACACTAACACTAATGATAACTGATGAGCTAAAAATAAAAAAAAGTCATAAAAAGAATCTTGTGTTTTAAGTTTACTAATTTGTGTTGGGCTGCATTCAAAGCCGTCCTGGCCTGCCTGCAGCCCATGAGCCATGGGTTAGACAAGCTCAATTTAGAGTCTGATAGCAGCTTCCCTGTCCTCTCCTGTACTCAGACAATGCTGACCTTTTCTGTGCAGGGCACTCTAAGACCATATTGGTGTCCTCACTGGGGTTTTTGTTTCTTAGATAATTCAGAATAATTCAAAATTTCAAATGGAGCAAAGCACTTAAGGTGAAATTCAATCTAACTTGCAAGTCATTTTTAGGTAGAGCAATAGTTTGAAATTACTTTCCTAAGACCTTAAAGATGACCTACACCTGACTTAGATCCCAAGAATATTAAACATGATGTCTAGGATAATGTTTATACTATTCAGCTAGTTGCCCAGCAGAAGAGTAGAAGGAAGAAGAAGCCATTTTCCTGCTTTGTGAGCGAGTTGAATATTTGCAATATGTTGACGCTGGACCAACACTTTGTATCAAGTTCCTACTTATACTTTGTTAGCAACTTGAAAAGGTATGTACTGTATTGTTCATTTCTTTGAGCAGACTGGGGAAAAAAGTAAATAATTTTTGCAAAATTTTTTAGTAAATGAATGGAAGCAAGATTTTTACTAACAGTAATAGAGTTTGTAAAATTTTCTCACTAAACAAGAAGTTTTTATTCTGACCTTACTCAATCCACACATTCAGTCATTCCATTACTAAACAAACCTAAGCTCTGGAGGTGATTTTCAATAGTCAAAATGCTACCAACAGACTTAAGAAACATTGATGACCACTGCTACTTTTTCTGAGCTGAACGCTGGAGTCCAAGTTTTACAACAAAGAATTTAAACTAAATATTAATGTTATTGCTTGTTTTATAAACAAATTAAAAGCCAGGATAAAATTATTCAGATGTCTTCATTAAACATGTACAAGGCACATGGATAGGTATCATAGGTTAACAGAAGAACCCACAGTCTTTCCCCAAGAAACTTGGAGCATATCTTCAGAAGCTCACATTAATAAATAATTGCAATGCAATGATAATATATTCAAACTGAGTTATGAACAGGGAACAATAGGGGGAGGTTCAAAGTATATTTAATCATCAGGAGAGGATACAAAAATAATAGGGAATTCTTTATAAACGCAAAAAAATGATTTGCATACTAAAAATGGCCAGGTGTGATTCCAAAGCCTGCGTTTTTATTGGAGGCTGGCATATGGAGGAATGAGGGTCTTTGCCCATTGGGAAATGTCTGTCATTCCTTGAGAATAGTGACAAATGGGAAAATGACTAGGGGACAAGTAATGAGGTGCTTTGTGTGCTGAAATCTGAATTTAGCATTCGATTTTACCAGACAGAAAACACAAACTCCTCTTTTCTTTCTTTCTTTCTTTCTTTCTTTTCTTTCTTCCTTTTTGTGGTCACACAGAGAGATGCATTTCTTTTGTTCAGGAGGATGTTTTTAAATTAATTGGCTCTCAGCATTCCAAGACCTATTGTATGGTCTGAGCACTTGTTCATGTTACCTATTGATCTGCCTTGTCCTTAAAGGCATTTTGAGTGTGCGACCTCTGTAATGAGGCATAGTGATCCATCACACATTTTAACTCTAGGGTAACATAAGATCTGGATTATTAAAAAATTCTCATAAAGGTATATTAAAACAATGAAAAACAAGCTTAAGGTTTCCGAAGATAGATTATATGTACCTGAGCTAGAAGAATGGCAAAAGACACAGATAAAAGAAAATATAACCTGTGATAGAATAAATAAGCTATGATTAATCAAATGTTACTAATTGTTGTAGGAAGAGGAAAATTTTCAAATTCTAGTGTCATATGATCATACGTAATTATACAAAGCAAGAGAAAAGTGATGAAAATATATATATCATTTTCGTTAGCTGTTGATAAAGGGTTAATTAGGCATGATTAATACAGTTAAATGATTCAGTATATTTAAAATTGTGCCATGGAGGCTGATAGGCAAAGCATTGTAAAAACAGAAGTACCAATTAATTGCTTTATTGGATAATTGAACATCTGGCTTGTCTTTGTTACTCAATGAAGTTAAACAGTTCATTAAAAATCAATGAAACATGACAGAAAAAAATTAGAGGCTTTGTTTTCCTATTTCATTTCAGTTTACCTATTGAGTAGACTGCTGGGGTGTCCAATCTTCTGGCTTCCCTGAGCCACAATGAAAGAAGAATTGTTGGAATGGGGGGAAATGGAGGGGGCATTAAACATATGGTGATGGAAAGAGAGCTGACTCAGGGTGGTGAGCACATAATGCAACACATAGATGATGTGATGTAGAATTGTACACCTGGAACCTATGTAATTTTTACCAACCAATGTTATCTTAATAAATTTAACAGTTAAGTGTGTGTATGTATGTATATGTGTGTGTGTATGTATGTGTGTGTGTGTATGTGTATATATATACACACACACATATATCTGTATATATATAATCAGAAGAATTGTCTTGGGCCACACATAAAATACACTAACACTAATGATAGCTGATAAGCTAAAAAAAAAAAAATCTCACTATACTGCAGGAAACTTTACAAATTTGTGCTGGGCCACATTAAAAGCCATCCTGGGCTGTATAAGACCCATGGGCCACAGGTTGGACCGGCTTAGATTAGAGGATTTTATTTCCTTTTGAACCTCTGAAAGTCTAATGGAAAGTCACAGATATTGCTAATTAATAGGAAATTTCATACCTCAAAACAAAAGCAGAAATTGTAAAACTATAATTCTTTAGGTTTGCAATTTCAAATTGATTACTAATAAGCCAAGTTACAGAGGTCAATAGCAAAGAAAAATCCTTCTTTTCATCTACACCATAAGCCTTTCTAGAATTTATTTACAACTCCATTGTTGATGTATTATGGCAACCATTTCTCTTAGGTTACTACTTAGCAACCATAAGTATGTCAAAGCATTGAGTGTACAGGGTTCAGAATTCACAATATAAAAAATACAAAATACTGGTCTAAATAAATTACTAAAGTTCCACCATAATAACAAAACACTACAACATTTCATTTGTTTTCATATATCTATATAAAGATATAGGTCTATATCTAGACTTATAAGCTATAAGAATTGACTGTAGAGCCTATATATATATTTTTATTTCTTACTTAATGCATTTATTTTGAAAATATTTATTTATCAGATTGTTAATGAATATCTATTATAAATAGCAGTTCATTTTTTACTGGATCAATCAATTTCTATTGTAAATGTACATCGTTTTTAAGTTTTGCATTTGTAAGTCCACTCCAATGATAACTCTTGCCCACATATCACTGTGATTTTAATATTTTTCTCTTTGAATGAAGTCTGAAAAGTAAAATTCCTTGATTACCAGTAGATACCTAAGGCTTTGGGGTATACAACTAAACTGGAAAGCGTTATCTGAGTTAATTTAATTAGTGAAAGTATGAATTAATTAAAAACTCTATCCATGAGTATTTTGGGAAGATGCTGGCATAGATCTTGAATATCTCCAAATCTATATATTAAATCAAACATAGTAAATATTTACCAAAATCAAAGACACGTAGACAACATTTATAGTAAAACAAAGTTGGTAATTCTAACTACAATTTCCAGTTACCAGTAGATGCAGACAAACTAGCAGTGCCCTAAAGACCTCCATGGTATCTATGTCCCAGTGGGAGAGAACAGAAGGGAACGATGAGGTGGCTGACAGACAAGAGAATAACAGAATCTCAAAATAGCCCATAAATTCTCACTAGATATTATGAGTGAGCAATTTGAGAGCAGTACCTGAAACTGGGAGACAGCATTGGCCTTTTTAATAGGGACTGAGTACTAAGGGACTGGAGTCACGGATCAGACTACTGAACTAGTCTATTCTCTGTGAACTCCAGGAAGATTGACTTCCTGGAGCTCCCTTCTAGGAGAAGACTCTAAGCACCCCCACTAGGGAGACACTGTTAGCTGTGGCATTCAATTTGAGCAGATCAGGGATAATACTGAAAAGAGAAGGTTGGGGAAAAAGTGAGGAAAGGAAAAGATTCCAGAAATTTCAGAAACCCACCAAGGTTTTGAAGTCTATATGAAAAGAACAGAAGAGAGAGCTCTTTGAAATGAGAAAAGTTATCCTGAACCATGCCTCCTTCTAAAAGTTCAAGATAAATCATTTTGAAGTAAATCAGCAATAGAACAGCATTGAGCTCAAATTCTATAAGTTAACAGAAGAAAAACAAGGGTAAGAATAATAATTGCATTCCTATGTATAAGGAAAGCACATAAGACAGATATGCTATAGAAAACATTACAATTTATACCATAAAATAAGTTAAAGGACATTAAAAAGCATTATAAGACACTATAAAAAAACATAAATCAGAATTTTAAAAACCTAAAATCAAATAGTAGGACTCAAAAAATAATTAGAAATAAGTAAAAGTTTTCAATGAAGACAGATTAGAAAAAGAATGAGTGAATAAACACAATAAATAATGTCAATAGAAATAGAAATAAAAATGGTGACTTTTAAAAATTGAAAAAGTAAATAAAGAGATGAATTTTTGAGAGTTACAAATAATATACTATGTCCTTCCTATGAATAATAGGAGTGCATGTATAATAAAACCAAATCAAGGGTATAAAAAATACTAAAAACAATAACTCACAAAAATTTCCCTGAAATCCAAAAGATTTTTAACTATATATTAAAGAGTCCACTAAAGGTTAATAAAACCAACCTGGGATGAATAACACCATCTGTATATACTAGTAAAATTGCTGGGCTTTATAGAAAAAGGAAAACAACAATTTGTTACCTGGTGGGAAAATAAAACAAAGTAAGTATAATGGAAAGATAATTTCATTATTATCTTTGTACATTTCAAAAGCAATACATGGATAATACAAGAAAAACAGAGTAACATATTTATATATTTAAGGAAAGAAGATTTGAGGCAAGTATTTTATATCCAGAAAATCTGACATCATAAAACCACATACACAAAAACTGTTATAATTGACATATAAAATTTGGGTATATTTTTCCTATGAACATTTTCTGAAGAATCTACTAGATAATAAGTTCAGGCAAACAAAATAACTTAAAAAACATTCATAAAAACTAGTAATGATTATTAAACACATAGTTATTTGTTAAAAAGAAAAATAAATTGGGATTAAAAAGAGAGAGAGAGAGTATAGTTTACAAAGGCTATATGCTAATGTGATGTAGATATTACACAGGTATAAAAATGGAGGGAGATTGGAAAGAGCACATACAAACCATACATTCAAACTTATTGATATATTGTTGGTGGTGGAATTAGCAATATTATTCTGAGATGGCTGTGTGTATAAATTGGATTTATATTTACATGTAAATGTGTAACTATGGAATATTACATTATTCATTGTATACTTAAAAAACAAGATTCTCAAGAAACACAAATACAACACAAAAATGTTAGATTAAAAATTCTTTAATTCTTGGAGTTTGAAGTATCAATAAGAATTCATGTGTAGTGTGTGTGTGTGTGTGTTTCTACCTTTTTAGCACATATAGTTTCTTTGCTCTGTCAATATAAGTGGGCAAGAAACAACAATCAACAACCCAGAAGTGATGAGTAAACCTAATGTCCAGATTAGGATCTTGAAATGTCATGTCCTATTAAGAAACTCAGAGACTTTTAGAGATGTGGCTGAATAAACATTGGAGGCAGAAAATGTACATCTCGACATGACAGAGAACAAGGGAACACAAGAACTACTACACTCATATGAAGAGCTAATTGAAAAAGGTTTTGACTGGCCAAAAATGGACAATTTGAGGCTCAAAAATTATTTTCTTTTTTATTAAAAAGATTTATTTTATTGTTTTGAGAGAATGTGTATGTGTGTGTGTGTGTGTGTGTGTGCGCGCGCACACGTGTGCGCGTGTGTGAAAGAGAGAGAGAGAGAGAGAGAAAAGGGGGGAGGGCCCAGAGCAGTCTCCATAGTTGTGCATCATTAGTTGTGACATAGTTTCACTTCACACAGGTGGATGTGAGACTGCAACAGAACTGAGGGCCTCCCCCATGGGAGGCGAGAATCTTTGCTGCAGGGCTCAGCAGTTACAAGCCACAGTTCAACATATAGGTTTGCACAGGCTGGGACCTGGATTTGATCCCTGGACCTCAAGGTTGCAAGGCAAGTGCTCAACCTGCTGAGCTATCCCAGCATCCCTTCCCCCCAAAATAATTTTCCATTTTTAATTTTTTTGGTTTATTGAAACCCACCAAATGTGTTTAAATCAGTACATTCATACAAATATTAAAACAAAAGCTAAATCTCTTTAAGAAGATGATTGGAAATAAATCCATGATCTAAAAAATGAAAATAAAATATCAACATCTTTCCATCCTTTCTTATGTGAATTATACCACTAAATCACCAAATAGTAGTAGATAATGGGAGTGTTATTTTTATAAAAGTCATTCTAACTAATGAGTGAAAAAGCCGTTATAAAAATTGAATATCCCCACGTTCCAATCTTCCATTGAGTAGGCATTAAGTTGGTAATATCATAAAAGATAGACATCCAGACTTTTTATCTGTCCTATAGATACATCGCTAATTGAGGGTGCAATCCTGAATAAGGGTGCAATCAGCAATATCCAGATGGTAGGAAACTCTAGAGGTCAAAAGGCCAGTATTTTCAGCATATAAACTGAAAAGAAAGGGATAGTGGGGGTGGAGAGTGGCCAGTGGAGTAAAAGATTCCTAAAAATTATAAGGACGAATTTTTGGAAGATAAAACTAAAAAGAAACAAAATATGGTTACTATAAAAGACAAGATTGTGCATACTTTTAAGGGGAATGTGAGATTGTGAGAGATCAAAAAATGAATTCCTAGGATGGCTTGCAAAGTTCTAGTTCTAGGCTTAGATTGTGGTTATAAGAAAGTCTTATTTTGGTAGGTTAGACATTTGTATGTTTTTCTGAATTTGGTTTATTTTTACAGTAAAATGATTAAAACAAATGAAAGAAAAAACCATAATTAACATATATGAGAGATTCCTTTTCTCCTATCACATGACAATATTGCCCATGTTATTTATATTTCTTTTCTTCTTTCCTCTCATTTTCTCTTCCTCTCTTTACTTGTGTTGCACTTCAATAGTTTATTAGCAATATTGTGTATTAATTTGCATTTATTTGATTTCAGAAAGTAAACATTTTCTCATGTGTTTATTATGGTATTAATATTATACTTTCTCCTTTGAGGGATTCTCTCAGCATTTTAAAACTATTTAATCATTATTATATGATTAATTTTTAATAAATTTATAAGACCTCCATTAATATAAAGTTTGTTAATCTTATGCCTGGTCTATAAATTATTGGTTATTTAATTTTTATTTTATATATGATAATTCATTAACTATTCAAGGTATTTGTATAAATAAAATTAAATCTGTACATTCTTCACTTTAATAACCTTGTTTTTCTTTTATACTCAGAAATTCTTCCCACACCTCAAAATAATAGCAATGTTTGCTAATACTTTTTCTAGTTATTAAATGGTTAGCTTTTCCTGCTTATCACTTTATGATTCAATTTGATGTATGATTTTAGGTTCAGAACAACAAAATTATACTCTTCCCAAGAGATAGCCAATTATGCTATCATAACTTTTTGGTAAGTCTATAATTTCACTCTCATTTAAAATGCTCTTTATTATCAAAATGTATAATTTTCTCAAATGTGAAGATTAAAACAAACATTTTTGACAGCTAAAGCTGGCATTATCTCTAGTGTTTAATACTTCCTATTAAAAAACATTTAATGAAGTACAATGCATGTAATGTACAAACTATTTAATGGTTGTAACAAGACCTCAAATGAAAAAGCATCTACCTCTCAGAAGCGTCACTAGTCCTCCCAATCAGCATCTCTCTCCCATGATTTCTCTTAACATCTAACAACATAAGTTTTTGGTGGTTATGTCAGAACTTACAGTGTGTAATCTTTTACAAGACGCTATTGCTCAAACTTATGTTTTTAGAATCATCTAATTGTTGCAAAGTAGTATTCTTTGTAGTATTGTGTCACACTTGTGTGTATTTATCTATTATAAAATTGCCAATTTCTGTTACTACAAATACTGCCACCACAAACATCATATTACATGCATTTTGGCTAACACATGTTTGCATTATAATTATACATAACCTTTCAGAGTGGGAATGCTGAATCATGGGATGACATATATTCAGCCATTGTAGATATTGTTAAACAGTTTCTGAAATGGTTGTACAAAGTTACACACCACAGATATGTTTCTGTTGACAATCAGTGATGTGCCAAATCCTCACCAATATTTAGTGTTAGTCATTTTTATTTTAGACATTATGCCATCTAGGTCTTAATTTGTATTTCTATGATAGCTAATAGTTCTATAAACCTAAATGGTTTATCAGCCATTTAGATAGACTCTGTGAGATATCTTTAAATCTTTGCCTAATTTCTCCATTCAGTTGACTGCCTTTAAAAAAAAATTCTTGATTTGCATGCATTCTTCACATATTTTGGATGATAATTATTTGTCAGAAATGTGTACTGCACATAGACTCTTCAAAACTGGAATAAATCTTTTGTTAGATTTTTTCCCCTAAGTATTTGATTTTTAAATGACATCTTAGGTTTAATATTCTATTTCTTGAGTACTAGTAAATTGAAATAAAATAGATTGTTTATATCAACCTTCTATTCAACTACCTTATGAACTCAATAGTTATATGAATTAAGTGTAGATTCTTATAAATTTTATTCATTCACATGCATGTCATTGACAAATAATGACAGTTTATTTTTTTATTTTTCATGCCCTTTAACATTTGTTTCCTGTTTTATGACAGTAACAAGAAACTGTATTATATTGTTGATAGAATTTGTGATAGCAAAGGTAAAGATTTCACAATTTTAATTGAAATATCTTTTTATTATACTAAGAAATTTTATTTTTATTTCTAGGTTACTAAGAGTTTTTTTTCATAAACAGATATTCTTATAATAAAACACTCTTTCCATTTTGCTTTGTTACTGTAGCAAATGTTATGATTCTTTAAATACAAGCTAATGTTCCATTCCTGAAACAAACAGAATTTTGTATAATCTTTTAAAATATCCTACTGAATTTGCTTTGCTAATATTTTCTTTAGAAATTTTATTCATCTTTATGAGAAATTGCCTATAACCTTTTCTTTTTTTGTAATATTTTTGTCACATATTGGTATTAAAGTACTTCTGTCCTCATAAAATATGTAGTGGATTGCATGGTGGTCACAAGAAATTATGTTCATGTCTTAAACCCTGGGAAGTGTACATGTGACCTTCTTTAGAAAAAAAAAAAAGTTTTAACCAATATAATTAAGTTAAAGATCTTTATATGAATTTATTTTGAATTTAATGTGTTGTTTTAAATTATTTGGCAATTGTCCTTACAAGAGCAAAGCAGGGTGAAATTTGAGATAGAGCATAGGGAAAAAGTCAATGTGAAAATGGAAGCAGAGATGGGAGTTCCTCTGCTACAAATCAAGGAACATGTAGAACAGGGTGTCTACCCTTTTGGCTTCTCTGGGTCACATAGGAAGAAGAATTATCGTGGGCCACACATAAAATGCACTAACACTAACGATTGCTGATGATCTATAAAAAAAATCACCAAAAAATTTTATAACGTTTTAAGAAAATTTACAAATTTGTGTTGGACCACATTCAAAGCCATCCTGGTCTGCATGTAGGCTGTGGGGTGTAGGTTGGAAAAACTAGAAGCAAGGTGGGATTCTTCCCTAGAGTTTCTCAGAGGGAAGATGGACCTACTGACACCTGGATTTTGAACTATAGCCTTCGAAACTTTGAGAGAATAAATCATAGTTGTTTTAAGCCACCAATCTTGCGGTCATATGTTACAGCATTATTAGGAAAGTAGTATAGAAAGTTATCATTCATCTCATATATTTGGCGTCTCTCTATGATTGGTGAATATATATTGCTTACAAGTTTAGAATAATTCATTTTTGAAGGCTATTTGGCTGGTGCATTAATTTATGAAAAACAGTTTTATTAAAACTCTGTTTCCTTAGAAATATAGTATACTCACACTTTAAATTTTGCATTTAATTTTGAATGATTTTAGATGAGTTGTGTTTTCCAGGAAATTTTTATCTAAATTTTCAAATTAATTGCACAAATGGTGTTCATAATGTCCTCTACTATATTTTATTACGTAAACCTTTTTTTTTTTTTGAGATGGTTGAAGGTTCTCATGCAGTTCTAAGAAAAATGTAGATAGACCTGTGTACACTTTATTCAGTTTTCATGGAGGATATAATCATGCAAAACTACAAAACAACCAGGATAACAACATTGATATAGTCAAGGTACAAAACAGTTCCATTACCAGAAGTGTGTCTCATGTTGCCCTTTTAAAGTCATATCCACTTCCCTTCTATCTCCACTCCTGCTTTAAAACCAGACAATCTCTAATTAGTTTTTCATTTCTGTTAATACGTCATTCTAAAAATGTTAAATAAATGGAATCATACAGTATGTTACCCTAAATATGATTTGTTTCTCAGTATAATTCTTTTGAGATTCATTCAGGTTGTACTGTATGTATATCAGAAATGCATTCTTTTATGTTGTTCAGAGGTACATCCTGCTATGGATGCACTACTGCTTGTTTAATCATTCACTTGTTGAAGGACATCTTGGATTTTTCTAATTTGGGGGCTATTATGAATAAATCTACTATAAACATTGATGTACAAATCTTTTGTATAAACATAAATTTTTATTTTCCTAAAATAAATGACTAAGTGCAATTGATGGGTCATACAGCAGTAGCATGCTTAATTTTTAAAAAAATTTTTATGAAAAATATAGCTAACATACAATATTATGTTAGTTTCATGTGTATGCCATAGTGATTTGGCATGTATATACCTAAAGAAGTGATCATCTTTAAGTCCAACAACCATCTGACACCATACCACAAAATCACAATATTACTGACTACATTCCCTATGCTACACATTAAACCCCCATAATTTGTTTTATAACTGAAAATTTGGTATTTTTATTTCCCTTCACCCTCCCCCCTTTTAATTTCTTAACTATAGCTCATATTCAATATTATTTTATATTAATTTCAGGTGCACAGCATAGTGGTTAGACATTTATATAATTTAAGAAGTGACCCCCCTGACTAGTCTGGTACCCATCTGGCAATATATACATAGTTATCACCATATTATTGACTATATTCTTTATACTTTGCATCCTCATGACTATTTTGTAACTACCAATTTGTACTTTTTAATCTTTTCAACTTTTATACCCTGTCCCCCAACATCCCTCACATTTTTCACCTCAATAAATTAGGTACCTATGTGACAACTTACATAGTTATAATAATAGTATTGTCTATATTCCTTATGCTATAACCTACATCCTCATGACAGTTTTGTAACTACCAATGTGTACTTCGTAGTTTCTTTCCCTTTTTCACCCACCCACAGCCCCTCTCCTATCTGGCAACCATAAAAATATTCTCTATATCTATGAATTTGTTTCTATTTTGTTTGTTTTGTTCTTTAGAATCTACATATAAATGAAATCACATTGCATCTGTCTTTCTCTGTCTGACACACTCCACTAAGCATGCATGTTCATCCATGCCACCCCAGAGAGCAAGAACATGGTCTTCCAGTCTTGGCTGGCAGCCTTATGTACTAGATGTGCTGTGGAGCTCAGTGGCAGAGTCTCCCTAGTCACATGCACTGGGTGCTCTAGGAGTGCCCCTTGTGTGAACTGTGTGTGCCTTCCTGTTATAGTTGAGCCTTGATTGCTATTGGAATGTTAGTGGGTGGTGATGACCCTCAGGTTAACTGGCTGTGGGTTTGGCCATCTACAGTTTATAAGATGTTGAGAAGGATTCACCCCAGGGGCCTCTAGTGTCTGTCAAAATTGCCCTTTGAATTTGCAGCTCGTGGGGTTAATTGGGTGGTGCTCTGCTGTGGTCTGAAGCTAACCTCCAAGATTTTTGGTATTGGGGCCACTTGGGAGAAGCTCCCATGGAGACACAAATCACCCACTGCCTGTGTCCAGCCAGTGACTACCTGGTAGGAGCCACAATGGAATCTGCCATTGTTCACTGCCTGTGCTCATTCTGAAGACACATGTGAGATACCACATTGTGAACAAGGACTGCTGCCACCGGTATGGGGCTTAGGGTGACTCCAAAAAAAACCTAGAACACTCTAAGGCTTATTGCCACCTGCCAGCTCCCTAAGATTCAGTTGCTGATATAGCCTAGAGGGGTATGTGTGTTGAGGTGAGGCAGGGCCTTAGGATCACTGGAATGGGATGTGTTGTGGTCATCATGTTAAAGTTGATTCTGGTTTGATGCCAGTGCTTAGCCTGGAGATACTTCAGCAAAAGTCTTAGAGCACATAGAGGCCAGGAGCAACTGCCTGGGACTCATGAACCTATGATAGTTGTCCAAGAAAGAGTGCAACGTGGGTGGGTGTGGCTGGCTGCTTATCAAAAAAGTGACTCTGGTGTTGAGTAAGTTAGGTGGGGTAGGGTCCCAGGGAGTACCAGGTGGAGTAAGCAAAGCTCACCAGACCAATTCTGGTGTTGAGTAAGTTAGGTGGGGTAGGGTCCCAGGGAGTACCAGGTGAAGTAAGCAAAGCTCACCAGACCAACTCAGATTCAGATTTAACCATGGGCATTGGGGAAGGGTTCAACACAGAAAGATGGTGCCCACTTGCAGTCTGAGTGGGAGGAAGACACCACACAGGGAAAATGGCAACTATCCCTCCAGTTCTTGCCCCAAAGCCACACAACTGTCTTTCCCTGTATGTCTCCAGTGCTTCCAAGGCATTATCCCTCAGCCTATACCCAGGGTGAATGCCTATGAGCAAGTCAATCTGTGTGGGGGCTCTTCAAGAGGATGTCTGGGTTTATTGTAGCCCTCTACTTCACTTGGATTATCATAATCTTCACTGTTTTTTACAGGATCTTCTCTCTTGCACCAGTACCCAGGGCTAAGGAGCCTGATGTGGGGCTGGGGTCCCTTGCTCTTCTGAGAGGACCTCTGTTGCTGAGATATTCCCCTGGATTCTCAACTGCCACACAGAGGTTTGCAGCTAACCCATACTATATCCCATGGCTTCTTCTTAATATCCTTAGTTACAGGACTTCTGTTCAGCAAGACTTCAGATGGTCCTCAGGTTGATCTATAACTTAGTTACAATTCTAATTATGTTCATGGGAAGAGGCAAACAGAACATTTATCTATTCCACTATCTTGAACCTCAAAGTTGCGTGCTCAATTTTTTAAAGAAACTGACAGTTTTTGCAGAGTGGCTGTGATATTTTCCACTTCTATAGGCAATGTATGACTCACCGAGTTTCTTTGCATCTTTACCAGTGTTTAATATTGCCATTATTTTCTGCTTTAGCCTTTCTGAAATCTATACAGTGATATCATATTGTAGTTTTAGTTTGCATTTCTCTAATACCTAGTGATGTTAAACATCTTTTAATGTGTCTCTTTGACATTTACATTTCAGCTTCAGTAGAATTTCTGTTTATGTCTTTTTTACCCATTAATTGGATTTTTTCTTTGCTGTTGAATTTTGAATTTTTTCTATATTCTAGTACAAATGAATAGTCAGATATGTTTTACTCTACAATTTATATTTCCATACTATTAAGAAAATATTTTACAAAGCAAAAGTTTTAATTTTGATGAATTGCAGGTTATCCATTGTTCTTACAGATAGTGGTATTGGATACATTTTAAGAATTATTCACCTATGTCTAAATTCTGAAAGATTTCACCTATACTATACAATTTTCTAAAAGTTTTATAAGTTTACATTGTACATTTAATTCTGTGATCTATTTTGAATTATTTTCTGTATAAAGTGTGGGGTTTAAGTTGAAGTTCCCTTTTTTTTTGCCTGTGGCCATTCAATTACTCCAGAACTCTTTGTTGAAATTTTTATCTTCCACTGAATTGCTTTTGCACCTTTGTAAAAAATCAGTTGGACAATTGAATTGTCCAATAAAAATATATGTACCTGGATATATTTTTCATGAGGTAATTATTATTTAATTTCTTAATAATTATAGGTCTATTCTAATTATCTATTACACATATGAATAAAGAGTTAAGGTAGTTTGTTGTTTTTAATAAATTGATCTATATAATCTAAGTTGTAAAATTTTATGTAGAATTATTCAGTGTTTCACTATTATCCTTTTTATGTCTGTGGGACCTGTTATAGCATCCTATGATCAGTCCTGGTACTCATAATTTGTGCCATTTTTTTTTCTTTTTCTTTCTTTCTTTTTGGTTACTCTTGCTATAGCCTTCGCAATATAATTGATCATTTCAAAGTACCAGCATTTTGGTTCACTGTTTTTCTCTATTGTTTATCTGTTTTGATTTTATTTACTTCTGTTTTTATCTTTATTATTTCCTTCCTTTTCCTTTCTCTTGGTTTATTTTGTTTTTTATTTTTCACACTTTTTGTTACGAACTTAGATTATTAATATTGTCCTTTTATATTTACCTTTCATCTTTTCTAATGTAAGCATTTAGTGCTATAAATTGTCTGAGCACTTATTTAGCTGCATTCTATGCATTTTCATATACTGTGTTTTTATTTCCATTCTGTTTAATATAGGTTTAATCTCCTTGAGACTTTATATTTTACCTGTTCAAATAAAAACAAAAAGAGAGAAACTAGCATTGAAAATGCCCTTAGAGGACAATATAGTTTAGTCATACAAGCAAAGCTTAAGTTAGCTTATTTTGTTCTAAATTTACCTGGGTCATTTCTTGCTTATGCCTCAGTAAATCATAAGCAAAAGTTAAACTGTTTCTTAAAATTGATATAAAGTAACCGTTAATGGTGACTTAAGAAAATTCTAATATTTTAGCTAATCACTGTGAAGAATAAACAACCACTGTCTTTTCATTATATAAACTGTTATTTATATTATGAACTTGTAGTTTGATTGTATATGATTGAAAACACATTCTATGTAATTTCTAATTCTTTTATATTTGTTTTTTTATGGCCCAATATATAGTTTATTTTGGCATATGTTCTGTCAGTGAATGAAAAGAATGTAAATCCTGCTGTTATTTGATAGTTTTCTATAAATATTGACTACATTCTTTTGATTATGATCTTTTGAATTTTTTATTTTTGCTGATTTTCCATATAGTATTTTTATCACTTGTTAAGAGAAGGTGTTGCAGTCTCTAACTATAAGTATATATTTGTCTTTTTATTCTCCAAGTTCTAACAATTTTTACATCACATATTATTTAACTTTATTGTTTTGTATATAATTATTTAAGATTACATTATATAATGCCCCCTCTGCCCCTGGTAACATTTTTTTTTTTCCTGAAAATAATGCTTATCTCATGTTAACATAAACAATCCCATTTTCTTTTCTTTCTTTTTGAAAGATTTATTTTATTGTTTTGAGAGAAGGTAAAAAGAAAGAGAGAGAGAGAAGGAGGGAGGACTCAAAGCAGTCTCCATACTTGTACACCAGTTGTGACCAGTGGTTTCATTCCGAACAGGTGGGTGTGGGACAGTGCAGGGCGGGAACTGAATCGGAGGCCTCCTGCATGGGAGGCAAGGACCTTCACCATGGCCATCCTGGCAGTTAAGATGCACTGCAGTTCAGCATTTGAGGTTTGCATGGGCCAGGACTCAAATCTAAGACCTGGTGATTGCAAGACAAGCCCTCAACCACTGAACTCTCCCAACATCCCATAGTCTTATTTTCTTTTAATAAATGTTCACACAATACATATATTTTTTGTCATTTTACTTTCAACCTGACTGTATCATGATATTTGAAATTAATTTCTTATAAATAGCATGTAGTGGGTCTTGATTATTAATCCACTTTACTAAGCTTTGGGGTTTTTTTTTTTTAGCATAGCAAATATTTACAACATTTATGAAGAATATAATTATTGGTATGTTGAGGCTTAAGTCTGCTTTTTTTGTTTTATTTTCTGTTCTCTCTCTCTCAGATTTTCCGTTTTATTTTCCCTACCTTTCTGAGTTTTTTTAAAAAGATTTATTTTTATTGGTTTTTGACAGAGAGAGAGACAAAGAGACAGAGAGAAGGGGAAGGGCCCAGAGCAGTCTCCATAGTTGACATTCGTTTTCCATATAGTTTCACTCCACAGGTGGGCACGGAGCTTGCGCAGGGCAGGAACTGGGCTGGGGGCCTCCCACATAGGCTCCGGCAAGAACTTAACGGGGTGCACACCCCAGCTCAGCATATGGGTCAGCATGGGCCAGAGCTGGGATTTGATCCCTGGTCTCTGGGGCTGCAAAGTGAGTGCTTAACCCGCTGAGCCATCCCAGATTCCCCGTTTTTTTTAAATGTGTTTAAATTTCTACTTTTATTTACCTAGAGAGCTTTTTTATTATTTCTTTTTGTATACCTTTTTAAATATTTACCAAAGGTTTTACATTGTATATACCTACTTTATCATAGCCTGAGTAAAATATGAAAATGTTATCTCAATTTAGACTACTTACCCTCCCCATTTATAACTGTCAAATATATTCTTTCCATATATTTAAAATGACCTGAGACAGCGTTACATATGCTTTAACAATCAAAAGGTTATTTTAAATTCTAAGAGGAGAAAGTTTTTTGCATATACCCATAATTTTGCTTACCATATTCTTTCTTTCTTACTAATATTCCCTAAATGCCTTCTTTTATCATTTTCTTCCTGTTTAGAGAAGTTCCTTAGCCTTTTTTTGTGGTGAGGACTGTTGGCAACAAATCCTCTTAGTTATCTTTCATGTGAGGATGTCTTGGTTTTCCCTTTATTACTGAAGGGCATTTTCTGTTTATATAATTCTGGGCTTATACTTTTCTTTTATTATTTCAAGTATTATGCCCAGATACATAGGCATAATTTACCTCTTGCTTCAAGAATCTTCCTTCAAGATTCTCCTTCAACATCTCTGACTCACCTGCCTCTCTCTTATAAGGAAACATATAATCAATCACGTCAATCCTACCCAGATAATCCAGAATAATATCCACCTCAAAATCCATAATCTAAAAAGTGCTTTTTGACATGTAAAATAACATATTTACAAATTTCAAGTGTTAGGACATGGGAATCTTTGAGAGGGACCATTATTCTGTCTATCAATTTTCCAAGTCATTTTATAGGGCCAGCAATTTTATAATCTCAAAAGTAGGAAGAAAAAAAGCACCACATAAGTATTCTTCATGTACAAATCAAAAATCAAAAATATTTTATAAGTATTGGCTATGTTCGCCTAGGCCAAAAATGACAGGTTTTGTTTAACATTTAGTAATCAGTATAACCCAACATATAATATATTAAAGGAGCAAAAAACTCATTATCATCTCAATAAATTTAACAAAATAAATTCTAGCCAGGAGACAAGACCAACTTTAAAACTTAGAATTAAAGAAGCTGCTATCACTTGAAACAAAACAAATTACAATGACAAAACATTAGTTGGTGAGAACCATATCAATTAAAATATAAAAATAAGGCTAGAAAACTCCAGAAATTTTAGAATAAAATAGACTGTAAATTTAATAAGCCTCTGTAATGTAAAAATATAAATACAAATTTTAAATGGATAAAAGATGTAAGGGAAGTATGAGGGCACAGTTCTCTTCTTTCACAGTGACTATTCCACATAATATAATCTAAATACAATATTTCAAAAGCAAGCAGTTTAGTATATTGCACAAAGAAATTTAATTCAAATCTAGCAGAAAAAAATATGTGATTATAGAACTATAACCAGACAAGTTTAGCATTTAGGGAGAGAGAATATTGAAAAATTAAGAGCACTGATTTTATATTCCTCTATTGAAATTGGAAGTAATTTCACACTGATTAAAGTTAACAATAAAAAAGAAAGTATATATATACATTTAAGTGTATATAATGGTACCGCTGCAAATAAAAGAGGGTATATGAATATTTTAAATACTGAGAAGGAAAATGCCTACATACAAAAAAAAGCAGAAACTCAGCTGAGACAACAAAGTATAAGTGGAAAACATAGACTTAAAAAGTGAAACAAACATAAAAAGAGAAATAAAGATTAAAGAAATTTTGTGTCTATTAATAAAAATGAGACTTCTAAAAGTAAAAGTCATGCAGATAGTGTTAAAATACACAAAAATAATCTGAAACAAGAGATATCATGAAGGGTTAAGAGAAAAGAATAGACAAAGAGCAGATACTACTTATAAATGAAAAGTTTGCAGTCACGACATTAAAATTAAGGTACAAAATTATTAGTCTTTTAATATTAAAATCGATGCAAATATTTATGAATGCATACAATTAATACCTATAGATTTTTATTCTTCAGTTTTAACACCTGAGAGTTAAATTAAATAGAACAACTAAAACAATAGTGGTCTGAAATGATATAATAAAAAAGGTATTTATGATACCCATGCATATATGTGTTACTACACACACATAACTAGCATGTTCTCTAAAAACATAAGAAATACCTTTTCAAATGCACATGGAGATTGTTTAAAAATGGACCATATAGTAAATAAAAAATAAAATGAATTATATAGTTCATTGAAATAATGCAACACAACATATATTAAAACAATGCAGTGAAATTTATAGTACAATAAGGAATCATATAAGCCCTAATGTTAGAAACATTTATAAGAAAAATAAAACAAAACAATTTGTAAAATCTTTATCAAGTGATAGTAGTAAAAGTATTATGGAACAGACATTGTACAACAAAGCTGTTTTAGTCAGCTCTGTTGCACAACCAATCCTGGAATCTCAGTGACTTAAAAACAACACAATTTGCTTTATAACTTGTTTCATGTAGGCTGCAGGTCAGGTGTGACTGTGCTCCAAGCCACAGCATTGCTCCAGGCTATGTCTGTTCAAGATGTAAAGCAAAGCATTCACCCTGACAAGAGCGAAGTTCAAAGAAGAGATATATAGTCTTCCCACAGTTGGCATAGCAATGGCAAGTCACATGACATTAAGGACAGATTTATAAACCTTTCACTGGGAGATGGGAGTATTTGTGAACAATATTACACATTCCATGATAGGCAAAGCAATGTCCAGAGAGAAATGTATATTAATAGATAAAAGAAGAAAAATATGATATCAATAAATTATGAAAAATTATTGTATATAATTCAACAAACACAATGAAACTCTCAGCAAATAGGGAATAGAAGAGAATTTTCATAATGTTCTAAGTGG
Source organism: Craseonycteris thonglongyai (assembly GCA_004027555.1). Classification (NCBI taxonomy): domain Eukaryota; kingdom Metazoa; phylum Chordata; class Mammalia; order Chiroptera; family Craseonycteridae; genus Craseonycteris; species Craseonycteris thonglongyai. The sequence goes on along the minus strand of PVKE010010487.1, from coordinate 2,155 downwards.
TATGTATAAAAAAAGTTATAAAACAAACAATATGCATAGAGATAAAATTTTACAAGTCAGGAACAAGACAAAAAGGCTACTATAACTACTTATATTTTTATACTAGAAATTTTAGCCAATAAACGAGTATTAGAATTGGGAAGAAAGAGACAATATATCCATTCACATATAAAATATAAAATTTATGCTGTTTGAGGTATTAAAAGAGTTCAGCAGAAAGGGTAGAAGATCAATATACAAAGTCAGTTAGAACTATAATGAACATTCCATTCATAATAGCATAAAATTAACAATGAATATAAGAAAATCTAATTAACATGTATGCTGGAACTTAATGGGGAAAGTCATAAGGGCAAAGAGTTAAGCATAGCCAAAACAACCATGATAAAAAACAAGGTAAGATTATTTGCTCTACAGTATATAAACAGTTTTTTACAAAGATATAGTAATAAATACAGTGTTTTATTTTAAAAGAAAAGAGTAGAGAGCCTACTAGTGCATATCGGAAATCTTTGTACAGTAGCATTGTTACCATTAATCAGCATGGAAAGGCATCTTCGGTACCAACGCAGAAACCACTGGTTTTCTAATTGGAAAACTATCTTAAAAAATTTAGATACAAATTCTAGTTAAAACATGAAAACAGATTCCAAAGATAGATAATTAGCATAAATATGAAAAGATAAATGTGTTTAACCTGAAAGGAGTTTGATATTGGAATCTTTTGACACGAAATGGTTTTTTTTCTAATTAGCCTAAACTCATTTCGTATTTGTAACCATCTTCTAAAGACGAATTTTCATATAGTAACTATCCATTGAACACTAAACGAATGCCCATTTTTCTAACTAGAGTTACTCTTTCTTGTTTAAAACAAGTTTGTAATTGGTTTTATTCTATATGTAACTTTTCATTTTAATTATGTCTACTCTGTTTCATAATTTCTTAAACAATTTAATCAAGAGTGTTTATTTTCATTTACTTTTTCTGAAAATCCTAAGAATTAAGCAGCCTTATTTTAAAGTGTTTTTAAGGTTACTTATATTACTTTACTTGCTTCTGGAGTTAATTCATTATCTGGTTGTTAACTTATTAATTTTGTTGTCTATTTCTCTTAGAGTAATACGTTAAACTTATGTGTTTTAACTTGATTGGAGGACTCTCATTCTGCTCCTTCATTACCTTTCTATGCCCAGGAGTTTGTGATTATTTTTAAAGCCTGATAATCCAGGGTCTGCAATTTAAAGCCAGATTTTTCCCTGGCATTAAAAAGTAAAATACACACTAGACTGTCCAATTAATGAACCAGAACAAAAAAAAAATTATATCTACTTACTGTTCTTTTACTATCCTATCCGTATCTTCTTGCTGAGAGGTAACATTTATATTTGGAGATCTTGTGTATACTTTCTTTCTCTTAGTTCTTCATATAGAAATACACATATATATCCATACGTATGTGTGTGTATGCCTAAACAATAAATTATTTAGATTTTCTTGTTTGTAAATTGTATATAAAAGATATAGTGCGATATAGTTCTTCTATAACTTTTGCTTTTACACAATATTATATTACTAGCTTTACCCATGTTGTTGTATGTAGCTGTAATTCCTTTTGATATCTTTGGTATTCCACTGTGAGAATATGCCATTACACATATTGTGTTATCCCTATTCATTTCTATTAACAAGTGTGCTTCCAAAATTTTTGCTGTTATTAGCATTTTTGTAAATGCCCTTTGTTATACATATGAATTTTTATATCATGTGTTTATACCTGAGAAACGAATTCCTGAGCGTACTATACTTGAAAACTCAGCATTACAAGAAAGTTCCAGATTCATTTCCAAAGCAATAACACCAATTTAAACTCACATCAATAATGTGCAATAATTGTTCCTGTCAGGCTTATTCTAAAATTTTATTTTTAAAACCTGAATTTTATAAAGATCTTGATTGGCATTTTTATGATTCTAATGAGGATAGTTTTTTGTGTTTTTTTTTATGTTTAGCCTTATGTATTTCCCCTTATTTGAAATGAGAGCTCATTTACTTTGTTACCTTTTCCATTAGATTTTATATATTGATTTTAAGAGTTTTTTTGTTTTTTTTTTAAAGATTTATTTATTGTTTTTGACAGAGAGAGAGAGAGAGA
>PVKE010010486.1:0-42387 GCA_004027555.1 Craseonycteris thonglongyai | reverse complement strand
CAACAAAGAGCTGGTTCTTAAAAAAAAAAAAAATAGAACTGACAAACCCCTGGCTAGGCTCACTAAGGAAAAAATAGAAAACAAATAACCCAAATTAGAAATGAAAGAGGGGAAATTACAATTGACACCACAGAAATACAAAGGATTATACAAGAATACTAAGAAAAACTATGTGCCACCACATTTTGCAACTTAAAAAAAAAAAATGGACAAGGTTTTAGAAATATATAGTCTACCTAGACTGAATCAGGAAGAACTGGATAACCTAAACAGACCAATCAATGGTAAGAAAATTGAAACAGTTATCCAAAACCTCCCCCAAAACAAGAGTCCAGGACCAGATGGTCTTACTAACAAGTTTTACCAGGCATTGAAAGAGGAACTAACACCTATCCTCCTCAAACTTTTTCAAAAAATTGAAGAAGAAGCAATACTTCCCAACTCATTCTATGGGGCCAACATTATCCTAATGCCAAAGCCTGGCATGGACATCACAAAAAAAGGAAAACTATAGACCAATACTTCTGATGAACACCAATGCAAAAATCCTAAACAAAATAGTAGCAAATATAATACAACAATGCATTAAAAGGATTATACATCACAAGTGGGATTCATCCCAGGAGCACAAGTACGATTCAACATATGCAAAAAATTGAAGAAGATACAAAGAAATGGAAAGATATTCATGTTCATGGATTAGAATAAACATAGTTAAAAATGGCCATATTACCCAAAGCAATATACAGATTTAATGCAATTCCAATAAAAATCCCACAAACATTCCTTTGAGGAATAAAGGGAAAAAATTATCAGATTTATATGAAACCACAAAAGACCCTGAATCGCCAAAGCAGTCCTCCAAAAACAGAATAAGGCTGGAGGCATCATGCTCCCAGACTTCAGTCTATACTACAAAGCATCAATAATCAAAACAACTTGGTATTGGCAGAAAACTGATACACATGCCAACAAATCAGAATTTGTTGAAAAAAAAAACCCACAAACACAAGGACAGATAATTTTTGACAAAGGAACAAAGAATATACAATGAGGAAAAGAAAGCCTCTTCAGTAAATGGTGCTGGGAAAATTAGAAAACCATACACAAAAGAATGAATCTGGACTGTGAACTGTCACCATATACCAAAGTTAACTCAAAATGGAATAAATAAAGACCTCCACATAAGACCCAAAAGAATAAAGTTCATGGAAGAAAGCATTGGTACTAAACCTATAGGCCTTGAATTCAGAGAGCACTTTATGAATTTGACCCCAAAGGCAAGGGAAGTAAAAGCAAAAATAAATAAATGAGACTATATTAAACTAAAAAGCTTCTACACAGCAAAGGACACTGTCAAGGAAACCAACCAATAGGGAGAATATATTTGCAAATAATGCCACTGACCTGGGGTTAATATCTAAAATATATAAGGTACTCATACAACTTAACAACAACAAAAAAATTATTTGATTAAAAAATGGGCATAAGACCTAAACAGACACTTCTCTCCCAAAGACATACAGACAGCCAACAAATACACGAAAAAATGCTCAACATCACTAGCAATTAGGGAGATACAAATTAAAACCACAATGAGATATCACTTTACACCTGTTAGAATGGCTGTAATCAACAAAATGAGGGATAACAAGTGCTGGAGAGGCTGTGGAGAAAAAAGAAACCCTCATATACTGCTGGTGGGAATATAAATTGGTACAACCACTATGGAAGGCAGTATGGAGAATCCCCCCCAAATTAGGAATAGAATTGCCATATTACCCAGCAATCCCTCCTCTGGATATCTACTCAAAAAACCTGAAAACCTTAATTTGCAAAGATATATGTATCCCAATGTTTATTGCAGCACAGGTTACAGTGGCCAAGTCATGGAAACAACCAAAGTGTCCTTTGATAGATGACTGGATAAAGAAGTAGTGGTACATTTACACAATGGAATACTACTCAGCAATAAGAAAAGATGAAATATAGCCATTTGTGACAACATGGACAAACCTTGAAAACAACTTATTAAGCAAAATAAGTCAGACTGAAAGAATAAGGAAACATATGACCCCACTCATAGGTAGAATATAAAATTAAAAATAACAAAGAAACAAAAATTAATAGACACAGTCAGTGGTTTGGTGGTTGCCTAGGGGTGGGCATAGGTAGTGGGGGAAGGGCTGGGTGGGGGGCACAGAGAGGGACATCAAATGTAAAAACATAATAGAAAATGAATTAAAATTAAAAAAAGAAAGCATAAAGGGAACAAAAGTCACTCATAATTTCATTCCCCAGAAATAAAGAAATAACCACTGTTAACTGTTAACATCGCGGTATCTGGCTTGAATATTTTTCTGTGGGGAAAAAAAAAAATTGAAGTGACTGAAGATGACTCTGGGCTTTAGTCTCACTTCACATGAAATGAAGTAAAATGAAATGAAATAAAATATGAAATGGAAAAAATGTAAAATTATACACTATTGTTCTTTGCATTTCTATCAGGTGCATTAGTATTGTTTTCAGTGGTCTATCATTTGTGTTTTAATAGTGTTTATGGTGTCTTTTGCCAAATAAACACATTCATTTTAATTTAGTCAGTTTTTTTCTTTTTATCCATGTTTTTCGTTAATATGTCTTACTTATCTAGAAAAATAATATAAGATTTATTAATTTATGATTGTTTATATAAAAACTATAATAGAAAAAAGTTATTATCATTTTGCCATCTCAAGATGGTAGTTAAACCTTTATGTTTTCTTATTGTTCTAAATGTGAACACTTGATAATTGGCATTTATAATCACAACATTAATTATTACTCAAGATTTTTAATCTACATATACAGGGTCTGGCAGAAGTAATGCTCCAGCAGAAGCAACACCCTTTTTTAAAGAGCTGGTAATCTATATCAAATATTTTATTATAAAATCAAGATCATGTAATTCTGTAACAGCAATCTCACACCCAAGCACACTATATGACATGTTAGGTGAAATGTTCAAATTGCCGCACAGCTCATGCAAGAGAAAACAAGCCTTAGGACATCATGGAGTTACTTCTGTGCAAAGTTGAGATATAATTTATTTTCTTATAAATGAATAATCTTCTGGCCCATGTAATTTAACTGTATAATCAAGTACCTCCTTTAACTGTCATATTACTGCCCTCATTTATATTTTAATTGGATCTATTTTTAGACTTTGTTCCAAATACCTGTTTGTCTACCTTTCCACAGGCATTAAACTATTTTATTATGGTGACTTATAATGATTTTTTATTGTGAGTAGGGCAAATTTTCATTGACTATTTCACTTGTATAAGATTTTCTTATTTATTAATATATGTATTCTCCACATGAACTTCAGTAGCATTTAATTCAGTTAAATATTTGATGTAAATCAATATATCATCAATTCATTGTATTTTCATTTGGCATTTTGATGATACTAAGTTTTGACCTTCTAGAGTATTGTTTATCTATCATTTGATAAAAACATTTTATGATTTAAATTAAAGTATGTTCCTATGGGCGCCTACATTCTCCTGCATTATCAGTGTATGTGGGTCTCATAAATTTGATTTCACCCCAGGTTCCAGGAATGGAGCAGATAAACTGGACTTAAGCTTGGCCACAATGACTGGCTAGAGTTAGGCATGTTACTCAGAGCATGTCAATCAGGTTCCACTGAATGACAAAATTAAGAATGTGTGGCACTAGAGTTGAGTTACCATTTTATTCTATGAATATGGGATTTTACACAGTCAAGTTTAGAAAACCAAATAAACTCAAATGCATGATGTTTATAACTGACAATTTGTAAGATACCTGGATACTCCATAACAAAGATGTTTATTTGTTTTGAGTGCTAATATAATGGAGTATCCCTCAACCTGTTCTGTTCATCTTACCTCCACAACCAATTCTACTAGGTAAAAAGGGTCCTATGTCCTCCTGAAATTTTTGGCTCTTCTGGGCATTAGAAGAACAGAATTCACATCAAGTTATAAAAAGAAAACCAAACAGAAGTTAAATATGACAGAGATGGGTTTTATTTCTGATAGACAGGAAGTAAGCAAGTTAGTGGATGAAGCTGAAGGAGTGAGTGTCTTCTTTGAACTTGGATGGGGAGTCACCTAGGAGAGGTGTAGTAAAAATTCTGAATCAAGTGAGGAACAATTCATTAGCGAATGATGTCTTAGCTCCCAGGGCTAATGGTCTTAGGAGCCATTTTCCTAGAATGAATCCTTCTGTATTTACCCATCCAGCAGCTGATCCTTTTCGTTCTTAGGCAACTTTTGTATTAATAGCAAAGCCTCTAAATTCAAAAACACTACTATTAATGTAGTTCATTTTTATTCCTTCTCACCAGTACTCAGAATTCCTCTCATATTTATTTCAATGCCTCACTCACTGAAAACCAGTTCTCTATTTTTTTCTTCCACTAAAGTTTATATTGCTTTGTTTTCTTTTGTTTTCTTATACAGCTTGGTAGCTTATTAAAACAATGACCTTAAATCATTAATGAGTAAAAAAAACAAAACAAAAGTAGAGTTCTCTTTTTTCTTGAAGACAGAAAGAAATAATGTTTGCAGCTTGTTAAGAGGTGAGAAGAAAATATGATCATTTTAGTGTAAAAATAAATGAGAATAGAAGTAGTATTTTCTTTTCACTAAAAAAAAAATGCTGACTATTCTTATCCAGCCTCATTAGCAATAAAAAACTAAAACAAAAATGTCAAAAGAAACTTGTCTTGATAAAATTTATATGTTTCTCAAAAATATGTTTAGAAAGAAAATTACAAGATCTATACAAAAAGATATATAAATACTCTAAAGGCAGAGTGTCATACTCCAGAGATAAAACTGTCAAGATGTTATTGCCCTTATTATTATAAGTGGGATAAAGCAGGAAAGACACAAGATATGGAATATAAGCAGAAGTCTGCAGATTGTACCAAACTAAGCAGAATTGAGACTATATTGCTCATTTATCTTAAAATGCCTTGATGTCTATAGCCTACCTACTTCACTACCATGTTTGCTTTTCTCTGCCTGATGATATTCATCCCTGTGTTCACCCTATGTTCCGAAACTCTTTAGAGACCTTCTGCAGTTAAACATTTTCATTTTCCCTCAGTATGAATGCCTTTGCTGTTCAATCTATAAACTTGGCCTCATTTCACTCCTGTTAACTTTCCTTCTCTTGGTGAAGAAAGTCTTTTGCTTCCACTATCTGCATGGGGTCTGGCTACAATATGTGTTTCTTAACTTGAATTGGCCAGATATATAAAATTATATATATTTTTTTTCTTATTTTTTTTAAGTGAGCCACATGGACCAAAAGCAAAGAAGAGACTTTGTTTTATAGTTTTTCTTTCTTTACTCTTTAGATATAGTTATATAGATATAGAAAGATATAGATATTATATAGAAAGATATAGATATTATATGTGTGTGTGTGTGATCTCTCTAGTATGTATCTGAGAAAAAGAAAGTCAACAGTTCATATAACATTACCCAAGAGTCATCTTGATTCCTTGTGTGAAAAATTGAATGAGATCTTCTGTATCTTTATGTTTTATTTATATTTATGACATCTAACAATTAAATCTGTCTTACTGTCATCTGGGTTCCATCAGGACTGGGATCTTTTTAATGTTTATTTCCCTGATGTACCTTACATGCCCAGACTGTGCCTACTGCATAGTAGTTAATCAAAAATATATGAGGAATTATACTGAATGATCCAACAAATGATACCTGACCCTACTTCTAATTCTGGATACTACTCATGAAAATAAGTGCCACCATTTAATGACTGTATGTCATGATCCAGCTGCAATGATTTACATATATTTTCTGTATATTTTTTACAATGATTTTTTTTACAAATACTCTGTAGACTCCCATTTTTATAAATTAAAAAAATCCTTATAATTTCTCATGGCCAAATTTTAGTAAATAGCAGACTAAGAATGAGAAATCTACCTCTGTCTAAAGAATGTGCCCCCCCCCATAAGGTTACACTGCCTCTCCAAAGATAACTGCGATTTCCTAGGTAACATGTTATGTGAAAATTGCTTGATATAAAGTAGATTATTTAATTCTCACAATAACACATTAAAAATATTCATTCTTCAAGTAGAAGAGAAATCTTGTCTTCCTTTTGCAGCTTCATGGAAGCTCAGGCAAATTGCTTTGAATCTCTATAGATGTAATCACTGGGAGAAGTATAAATATCCACTTGCCATGTCTCTTTAGAAGATAGGAAATTATTACTCCACTGTTGGAAGAGTGTTATAAGACCCTTCAGCTGTCTCTCATACCTGCCCACTGGAGGGGCAACTTAGCTAATTGATGAGCTCTGGAGAAGTTCCTATATTTCTGTCTTAGTTTGTTTGGGTTGTTATAATAAACTGTGTGGCTTATAAATAAGAGAACTAACTCATAACCCAGAAAGCTGGGAAGTTTAATATCAAGGTACTGGCAAATTTAGTATCTCCCTCTTAGTTTACAGACTGCCACCTATTCACTATAATCTTGTATGGGAGAAGGGAAGAGGGAGCTCTCTGTTGTCTATTTTATAGGGATGTTAATACCCCTGATGAGGGCTTTGCTCTCATGACCTAATCCATTCCCAAGGCTCCACCACCTAATACTATCACATTGGAGATTAGGTTTCAACACATGGCTTTTGGGGAACACAAACTTTCAGTCTGTACCATACAGATTAAAGGCTTTCCGGGTCCTCAATCTTTGGAGTGGCCACTTCTCTGGAGGCATGTGTTCTTTCTTGCATGGTAGTCCTTCTGGCCTGTACAGATGGGGACATCAGCCACATGGGCTGTGCCAGTCACTCTATGAATAATCTGGACACTGATCAGCAATGAGGTGTCAAGATCCTCCCTGGTACCTAGATATCTGAGACACATTTTCTAGTTCAGCTTTTATCGAAAACGTAACTATAGGTAACCTCCATATAACATGGTACTTTAGTAACACGGTTTAGCTCTCACATGCTTTGAGAATTGGGGAGAACCCTCTCACAACACATTATCCTGGAAGATGATTTCACCCTATCTCAGTTTGAGAATTAGAGAAATCCTCAAACAACATGGAGCACAATAAGAGCTTTTAAGAGCAAAAAATACCTCGTGTTCAACTAGAGAAATCCCCGAATAACACATGATGACAAATCCATAAATTTCATAGAGGCATGAAAACTTTTCATAATTCTGGACTGTATTAATCTCATAAATTCATCCATCAAAGAAATAAAACTGACAACATTATGTGCTTGTTGGAAAAATATATGGCCGAGGTCCATTCAACGTGACAATTTAATGGAGCCAGCAGAAAACACAATGGGTGCAATAGTAAAACTTGCTAAGTACTGTATCTAAAGAGGGGAAGGTTTTGGCAATATGACAGTCGAAGATATCCGTGAACTACTGGTTGAAGAAGAAATTAATGAAGCAAATTTGGTGGAAATGGTATCTGGAATATGCCAAGATAATTCAGAGGACTATAGCACAGGTAAAAACAAAGAAGTTAAACACTTTACCTTATAAAGCACAAAGAAAGGCCTAGTTGAAGCTACATTTACTAAATGATGATACTTCCACTGAAAGAACCACAATTTAAGAGAGAACTTCATGATTATTTAGCACCATATAACGTAATTTATGAAGACCTCTCAGCTAAAAGCAAGCAATCAAAAATAACAGATTTTTTGCAAAAAGTACAGAATAGAAGTCAAGATAATGCTGAAGAGAGTTTGTAGGATGAAGATATCTTGTCAAAAAGAAAATACCTTTGATTAATGATGCTTATTAGTGATGACAAAGAAAACATTCTTTAATACATATTAATATGTTATACTATTTGGTTTAAATTGCCTTACTAAAGATACTTCTCTTAATTATAAAAATATAATACAATAATTTTGTTTTTAATTTTTGGAATCTTAGCCTCCTTTTTTATACTAGTTCTTTGTTTCGTATAGCAAGGATTCACGTAACATGGCATCTAACAACTGTGTTATACAGGAATTACCTATATTTTGATCATTACCTGTGTGATGTGTCTCTCGGTTCAAAAATTTAATGATGAGTGCCTTAAATTTCCTTAATACCTCTTTCTTTAACTAGATAATTCTAAACTGAGAAGGTCTTCCTCAATATCTTGAATATTATCAATCTCTGTTACACAAAGATAAATCAATTTAACATTTGTGAAAACATTCTCTAAACAGTAGTAACTATAAAGGTTTTAGCTGTTTTACATTGGATTTGAGTGAATACAGGTACTTAGAAATAATGAGATGTAGTTCTAATTTTTCCCCACCCCCAAATGGGAATTAGATTTAAAATGAAATATAAGAAAATAAATTTTGAACTATGTTAAGACCTACTGAAGAAAGAATATGTAAGCAGGCACTGTCATAGACCATCATACTCATATAAGTATAATTTTATCAAGAAAGTTATAATAGGGGAAGCCGGGATGGCTCAGTGGGTTAAGCGCTCACTTTGTAGTGCCAGGGACCGGGGATCAAATCCCGGCCCCGGCCCGTGCAGAACTATATGCTGAACTGGGAGCTCCCCCAGTTCAGTTCTCTCTCTGTCTCTGTCTCTGTATCTCTCTCTCTCTCTCAAAAATAAATAAATAAATAAAAATATTTAGGAAAAAAAAAGAAAATTATAATATTAAATGAGGGTCTCTAGCTCCTACACAGTAATATAAATTTAAATCTGGAATAATAATATGAATAATCTGATTAAATACTCTAATTTTAAAGACACAGCTTTGAGATAGAGCAATTACCTGGAATCCAAGGTTGTATTGTTGCTTTCCCCAGAAGCAAGTAAAAAAAAAACCAAAAAAAACCCCTGACCTTTCTAAATAAGAGTATGCTTCAATCACACGAATTGTAGTATCTATAGGTCACAGTGCCTAGATTTTAATAAATGTTAATATATTTGCTTCTTCTCCTTAATTCAAAGATTAGAATCCCCATATTTCATTTGCTTCTATTTCTCTTAAAAGAGTCAAGAGATCTAACATTTTTCATATGGTCAATGGAAATGTATTAGGTGAATGATTTTCAAAGAAAGGGGGAAATTTTTTTTTAATTGGTAATGTCTAAGAAGGAAAAATAAATATACAAATATTAAATTTTTGCCCAGTTGTAAAGTTAGCTCATTTTGATGGACAATTATTTTTCCTAAATGGGTTAAGGTTATCCAAATTTGGAAAAAAAAGAGTTGTAACACAAATAGAAGGAAATGGATCAAAACAGACTGAACAATGTTGGTAGATACTGTAAGTGGAAACCCCTCAAAACGTAAATAATAAGTTCTTAACCCATCTGCTGGCAACTGAAGATATATTCTTAAAATAGAAATTTGGACAAATTATTTTTAATTTCCTAGCATAGGAATGGGAGTGTGATTGAACATGGCTGTGAGTGTGAAGGACACTGTGAGTAAATGTAAGTGGAAGTGTGCATGTGTGACAATGTCAGAGCACATGCGAACTAACTGTAATCCAGTGTGTGTGTGTGTGTGTGTGTGTGTCTGAGAGAGAGAGAGAGAGAGAGAGAGAGAGAGAGAGAGAGAGAGAGAGAGAGAGAGAGAGAGAGAGAGAGAGAGAGAGATCAGGTCCTCGTGGGACTGGGGTGACGGCTTATATATACATGGGTGCCATGTTCAATGTGTCAGTGTTAAATAGAATCTCTGAACTTCCATTACCTCTGCCAGGAAATGAATCTGCTGATGCTTCTGGGCTAAAAATTGCCTCTGATTTTACGGTTTGAGAAGATCCCCAATGTGTTTCTGACATTCCTCTCTCCTTCTGAGAGGCCTTCTGTAGATTATAATTTTGATTAGATCACATCACTGATGTGGTTTATTAAATTTTTTTCCCCTTCCTGTTGGCAGACACTACTGCTGCTAGTATCTTCTCAGAAGTTCAAATGCTGCCTAAAAGATAAATCTGACTCAGTTAGGTGACATTACATAGAAAAGAATCAGCTTTAGGATTTTAATCTGTAGGTCTTAATTTTGTTCAGAAATGATTCCCTGTCTTTAATTGTAACTGCTGGGCTACTTGTGTTTCTGTCCTTTTTTCACAGACTTTGCTAGTGTTCAATATTAACAATATTCTCTTGTCTGTATAAAGCTAGTATTCATCTTGTGAAAAAAATACTTTTTACAACTAAAATTTTGTTTTTTACTTAATCTATTCCAATGGAATATGTATATATATACACACATATATGTATATTTTCCCCCAATTCTTCCTATCATGCAAAAAAATCCAGAGTCTATAACTTAATATTCAAATACTTATTTTCTTTTAATTGTATGTATTCCTATGGGACAATTTATTTCCATTTTATCATTGATGAAAAAATATACTACAAGAATTTCAAATGAAGTTATCTGAGGTAAGCAAACTAGTGTTTGTCTACTTTAAATTGCATATGGGTTTATTTGTTTCTGTATAAATTATTTTGTATTGGAGGTTTATAACTGACAATGGTCCTATGCTAGATTTGACTAGCATAATGTTATCTAGGAATATGAATTTGAATAATTTTTGAAATGTTATCAAGTTCTAATTAACCAGTTTTTTTTGTTTGTTTATTTTTACTACTCTGTAGTTTATGAGTTTGCTTATTCATGAATCTGCTCATTTGGCCTCTCAAAATGTTTTAGATTGAAACTCCCAAATTAAAGAAATATTAACATTCTGTTAAGAAATATATTTTAAAAATCACAAAGAATGTAGAACAAGAATGGGTATCACTACCAACTTGAAAAGCTGAAATAGAGCTTATAATAATAATGTAAAAGAATAGATCTAATACCTGACAAGCTTATAGATGTAATACAGCTGGATAATTAGGAAATGTAAAAGAAACAAGGTCAACTTATTTCTGACCTAAGTAGAGTTTTTGAAAACCTAGGACTTCAAGATCTAAAGTTAAAAGGAGAAGACATGAAGAAGAAAAAGATATGCTATTTCCAAAAGTTACTTACATAAACTAAAAAAAAAAAAAAAAAATAGAGAAAAAAAATGAACAAAACAGAAATAGAAGGTGAGGGGGAAGACATGGGAAGGAGGAAGACAGAGTAAAGAAGAATATAGAAATCAGGAGATCCTGAGTTACCTTATTGAGAATAATGAAGCAATTTTTTGCTTTACATGTATTTCCAGCTTCATATTTAGTTTATTCATTCCTATAATTTCTACAAAATTTTTGTAACATTTTCCTCTGATGCCTATGAATTTCACTTTTACTGAAATAGAAATCACCTCTTATTTGCCACTGAGTGACAGCTATGTGTCAGGGCAGACCCATTGTGCTGGTGTTCCATATTTTACTTGGCAGTATGTGAGGGAACAATATTCTAAAAGATATACATATTATAATACCAGAAAATGCCAAGCAAAATCTGCAATCCTTGTATACTTAGGTATGGGGCACATATACACAAGGTCTTTCTGGAAAGTTTTCAGCCATGTAATATAAAAAATAAAGGCATTTAACAAGATACAAGAAATATTGCACACAGGAGAGGGACACCTCTGTCCCCTTCAAAGTCGGCACTTTTTTTTGATTGCAGCCTGCACACATTCTACATTCTCAGGTGCTCTGCTTGTTGCAGTTCTTCCAGAACCTGGATCACTTTCAACAGATTCTCGACCATCTTTGAAGGTTTTGTGTAACACTTTTAATGGTGCAGTGCTCATTGCATCATCCCAAAAGCCTTATGAGTCATCAGAATAGTTTACACAGTGGAATGTTCAAGCTTATCACAAAATTTGATGCAGAATTCTTGCTCTACTTGGCCAGTCATTTTAAATGCGAGAGCTACCCAATATACATTTTCACTCAATGGTGTCTAGCACCCCCACTGACTAGTACAGTGAAGCCGTCATTTTTCACGCATGCACATTCCAGTCTACCCTCCTTGGCTGCCAAGTTGCATCCATGTCAAGCAAACCATTCTCCTTATATTGACAATGGCTGGGATTTTTTCAGATAGATCTCATATATATCCATGACCTCCTTTGAAGTGAAACAGACCAATAAATGTACAATCTCAAGGTAAAGTTACTCGCTAACAATTTTCTTCTTTTAGGTCAAATTATGTGTTATGAGTTCCCAGAGTATGACGCTCTTTATTTGATGATATGAAAAACCTATACTTGCTATTAATATGGTCTATCAAAAGTTTTGCCAGAGGGAAGACTATAGTTAGTTTAATTATATATTATTTGGCCTACAGGATAGCACGTACAATTGTTGCAATCAGAAAAATATTAGAGTTCATTTAAATCAAATTCTGTGTATGATTCAAGTTAGTTAGCAGACACAAAATAAGATCTAGTAAACAGAGCAGTTGGTGAAAAGACACATTATACTGAAGTATTTCATTATGTTGCACTGTTTTCCCTTTTATTTTGAGTTATGATATACACAACAGAGAGGTTTTATATTTTTATATCCTTTTAGATAGTGATATAACCTATAATGAGTTAACCTTCTGACTTTAAATTCAGTAATAAAACGGCATTTCCCAAGAGCACAAAAAAGTCTTATTTAGAAAATTAGAGTACATTAGCCAAAAGTTAATTTGTGCATTTGGTATTCGCTTTTTTCAATGTTCTCAAATCATCCAGAAATATCTTCCTGGATGCTGAAGCCAAACTGTTTTTTTTTCTTTCATATATTAGAAACATATCCCTGTTGGATAAGAATATTCAGTGTTTCCTTCTTCAAAACACCTTAGTATTCAGCGGGCATTTCATACATTTTTTTTATAAGCTTGTAAAAAATATCTAGGGAAAAGTATATTCTGTAGATGAAATCTGATTATTAATCTTTTGAAACAACTACAACAAAGCCAAAAGAAAGAAAAAAAACCAAAAAAACAACAGGACGGTGGAAATGAGTTGAAAGGGATCCACAAACTTGTTTAAATTCTAAATTAAATCAAGTTAATTTTTTTAGAGACAGTTTAAAGAGATCTACTCATGCTTAACTTTTTAGTATGCTCAAAGAGCTAGCCCAGCCTCTGCTACTTTACAAAAAAGAAATATATATATATTTTTCTGTCGGTATTTCACCCCTAAGAAATAATGCTCCTGAGTAGGTAGTCTTTGGGGAAAGGAAGCCAACAGAAGGCTTCTTAATGAATGTGTCTTAATTCAACCAAAAATCTATTTAGTATCAACAATTTAAGTAACACTAAACCAGGTGTCTGTGGGTTGAGATTGAAGGAAAACAAAAACAAAAGTAAACAAACCAAAAAACACAAAAACAATCAGGGGAATCAGAAAAATAGCCAACGGCATAAACGTTTGCACAAATGCCCGTATTATTGTTCAGTATGAACGTACATTCTAAAAAGCTAACATAATTACGACAGCCTGCTTATATATGAATTGCCTCTCTCCCTTATTCATAGCTTTAATGTATTATGTAAATCTTTTTTTTATTTTAAGCTTTAATAATAAATTACTTTAGTACAATTTTGAACAAGATTTAAAGAAGACTGCTTATTATGGAAATTGACAGTTTATCTGAGCAGCAGTTTTCCCTTTCTTTCATATTTATATTATGATTTATAATGTTTTCTCTCCTCCTACACTTTTATCTGTACATATATTTGGAAAAAAGATTCAAGTAAAGGTACTATTTATGTGGACATGAGTTAGGCTGACCAGACATACCATTTTGAACAGGACAGAAAACAACAGTGCTGTCCCATTTCAAATGGTACATATGGTCAGCCTGCTGACACCTTGCATTTAGGCCAGTGAAACCAGGCTGACCATACGCACCATTTGATACGGGACAGTATCATTGCTTTCTGTCCAATTTAAAATGATGTGTCTGGTCAGCTTAACACGAGTGTTAGGTCTTCCAGGAAACTGGTCAGTCCAGGCTAGCAAATTTGGGCAAACCCTTATTCAATGAGCCTTGTCCCATACCAAGTGAGGTACTAGACAATGTGGGATAAAGTTATATAAAATAATCTTCTGCTTTGCAGAAGATCTATTTCCTTTTTTTATTTTTTAGATTTATTTTATTGTTTTTCACAGAGACAGAAAGAGACAGAGAGAAGAGGGTGGGCCCAGAGTATTCTCCATAGTTGTATTTCATCAGTTTTTGACATAGTTTTGTTCCACACAGGTGGTGGGAAGGGTGTGAACTGGGCTGGGGGCCACCTACATGGGAAGCATGCCCCCTCGAGCCAGGGGCTGAACTGGGGCGGGGGGCGAGAACTGAACTGGGGGCCTCCCACATGAGAAGCACACCCTAGTTCATCATACGGGTTCACATGGGCCGGGCCAGGATTTAATCAGAGGACTTACCGGTAACTGCAAAGCTGGGCTGCAAAGCAAGGACTTAACTCGCTGAGCCATCGCGGTTTCCCCAGATCTATTTTCTTACATAAACAGAATATATAAATACAAGGGATTTCCAGAAAACATCTAGCCATTGTCAAAATGAGAGCAGTTACATGGTTGGATACTTTCCGGACAGCCCTTGTACATATGTTTACATATTTTTGTTTTTGTGTGTATATATGTGTGTACTTGTGTGTCTGAGTCTATGGGTAGAAACAGGCACCCTATAATTAGAGGGTTATCTGTTTGCTGAGCTGTAGGAGGTTTGGGTGTACCCATTTTGAAGTAGGGATGAAGACAGAGCTGAATATCCCTGTATGATTAAGGAATGAGAAATATAAAGAACCTGAAGAATGTGATCAGGGTAGATGTGTGAGCAGCAAGAGAAGGAAAGGGAATAAATGAACAACTGGTTAAGGTTAACCACAGAAAAGATTTTGGAAAATAAAATTACTGAGGACAGACATCATTTGTTATGGGTATTTCACTTAAAATCCTCTGTTCCTGTGTATATAATCCTCAGTATGTTCTATATTTCTCAGTATTGTATTTGGGCATGAGAAATTTCAGGCATACAAAAGATACAGCAAATTATATAATAAACACATGTGATACTACCATCTAGTGGAAGAAATGTCATCTTTACAGTTATAATTGAAGCATATTTTATATTCTTTCCTCCCCAGAGGTAGGCACTGTCCCCATTTTATTTATCATTCATTCGACTGTTTACACATATATAGTATGCTGTCTGAATGGTTAGAAGAGATATTTTAGAGTACTTATTCTTATTTTGCACTCTTGTGTTTTTTTTTTAAGATTTATTTTATTGATTTTTGACAGAGAGAAACAAAGACAGCGAGAGACAGAGAGAAGGGGGAGGGCCCAGAGCAGCCTCCATAGTTGACATTAGTTTTCCATATAGTTTCACTCCACAGGTGGGCATGGGGCTGCGCAGGGCAGGAACTGGGCCAGGAGCCTCCCACATAGGTCCTGGCAAGAACTGAACTGGGGGCACACCCCAGTTCAGCATGTGGGTTTGCATGGGCCGGGGCCGGGATTCGATCCTTGTTCCCCGGGGCTTCAAAGTGAGCGCTTAACCAACTGAGCCATCCCAGCTTTCCCAGCACTCTTTATAGGCTATCTTTTAGAGCAATTTCAGGTTAATAGCAAAATTGAGGGAAAGTTACAAGATTTATGATACACCTCCTGCCCTCCAAATATGCATAGCCTTCCCACTTACCAACACCATCTATCAGACTGGCACATTTGCTAGAATTGATTAGCTTACATTGATACATTATTATCACCCAAATCCATAGTTTATGTTAGGGTTCAATTCTGGTGCTGTACATTCATGTATTCACCTTTTATAGTATTATACAAATTAGTTTCACTATCCTGAACATCCTTTGCTCCACCCTCTCCTCTAACCTCTGGCAACCACTGATCTTATTGTCTCCATACATTTGCCTTTTCTGCAACGTCATATAGTTGGAATCATGCAGTATATATTCATCTCGGATTGGCCTCTTTCACTTAATAATAGGTATTAAGGATTCCTCAATGTCTTTTCATGGCTTGACAACTCATTTTTTGTAGCACTGATTAATAGTTCGCTGTCTGGATGTACCACAGTTTATCCATTCACCTATCAAAGGACAACTTGGTTGCTTCATAGTTATGGCAATTATGAATAAAACTGCTATAAATATCTATATGTGGGTTTTTATGGGGATAGTTTTCAAATTCATTAGGTAAATATCAAGGCATGCCATTGATGATACGGTAAGGCTATATTTATTAATAGTTTTGTAAGAAACCACCCAACTATCTTCCAAGGTATCATTCTGCATTCCCACCTAAATGAGTTTCTTTTTCTCCACACCCTTGCCAACATTTGGCGTTTTCAGGGTTCTAGATTTTGTTCATGTTATACGTGTGTAGTAGTTATCTCATTGTTTCAATTTTTATTTCAATGATGATATATGATATAGAGCATATTTATATGTTTATCTGTCATGTGTGTATCTTTTTTTTTTTTTTTGAGATAGCTATCCTTTAGGGTCTCTGGCCCAATTTTTAAAGGTTTATTTTTATGGTTTTGACACAGAGAGACAGAGACAGAGACAGACAGAGAGAAGGGAGAGGGCCCAAAGCAGTCTCCACAGCTGCATATCATGTTTTCTACAGTCTCATTCCACAGGTGGGCATAGGGACTCACAGGGCAGGAACTGGCCAGGGACCTCCCACATAGGAAGCTTGCCCCAGGTGAGAACCGAACTGAGGGCACATCCCAGTTTAGCATATGTGTCCACAAAGGACAGGGCCAGGATTCAATCCTTGGACATTAGGGTTGCAAGATGAGCGCTTAACCCTCTGAGCCACCCTGCCGTCTCCCGGCCCATATTTTAATAGTGTACTTATTCTTTAATCTGTTATATGCTCCATATTATTTTTAAAGATGCATTATATTTTGAAGGTCAGTTCATTAATATAAATAATTTATAGAAATTCATTTGTTTAATAATTTTTCATAATCCCTCTTTTTCTGATTACTGGTTTGAGAATTAGTCAACCATTTCTCTATTCTTTTAAGAGTTAACCTTAAGAAGTTAACACGAATACTTAGTAAAATCTGAAATTACTTAACATTTTTATCTTATTCCTGAAAGTCAATGAATCATAGTAGTATGATCCTCTTGACGTTTTTGCTTCCAATAGTCACTCTTTCCCCCAACACACAGGGCTCCAGAAAAAACATACAAGACTTTTGTGTATATGCGTTCTCGCTTTTGGTTGAGAGGGTTTTATGTGTTTTTTTGTTTTTGTTCTTTTGCTAGCCGATTAGAGCTGTCATTTCTGTCCTCTTGGTTTCTCATAACTGCGACGCTTTTTCCCTTTCAGTCACCCATGAATGGTGCTACTTTTCAGTTCATTCAGGTTTACTGCTCTGGTTTTTGTTCCCTCTGTATTTACAGCCACTGGGACATTTGTTGCTTTCTAGGAAGTGAAGGCACATTTTTATATAGTCAACCATAATTTACCGAGCAACTACTCTATGCCAGACATTAGTTCTTGACACAAGACACACCGTATTGAACGAGACAGACATAATCTTATTTGCTTCAGAATTTTAGCTATATGTCGTCCACTGTTCCAGGTGGTTTATGGCAAGATATCTTGTTGTTGTTTTAGGGATAGCTATTCCACTGTGTTTTTGGAAATAATTTCCTTCTCTCTCTCTCTCTCTAATCCAAATACACATATACAATTATGGTAAAATAAATTAGTGTGGTCAATAAACATTTCTAACATGGTAATAGTCTCTTAATTCTCAAGTTTTCACTTCTTGCTTTTTCTTCTTTTGCTTTAAAATATTACTGATAATTTTGAGCCTCTGCTGGGCTATTACCTGCAGTAATGACCTACATTAACTTTTAAGATCATACTGACTCTCTGGAATATAAAAGATTTAGCATATTGCTTAGCATGATATAATTTCTCTATATATAATAATTACCCATTTCTTTCTCGTCTGTCATGAAAAGGGCAGATTGTTTTTCTATCTTATTCTGTTATAAAATAATAAAACTTAACTGTATAATAAATAAATGGATTATTAAATATTGCACAATAGACTGTGTTGTACTCTGGGTATTGTTATTTCTAAGTCTCATTTCCTTATTTGAAGGCAAATAACCACTGCAGTAACTGCCATGAAGTCATCTGCTGCCTGTCATTATAGTGATACGTTGCATCGTAGATAGTCTTTCCTTGAACACCAGGACAAGTTAGACTTGTTTTCTGTTTTAGTAGCAACTCAGACAGAACCTCTAAGAATTATTCAGATAAGCACAGAGATATATCAGTCCTTTGGAATAGTGACAAATGTTGATATAATCCATTTTGATAGCTCATTATCAATAGAATGGGACTTGAGAAATCTGTTACATGCCAACATTTGCCATTTTACATGTGACATCTCTTCCTCTTTGAGCTTTTTTTTCACCCTGTCAATTATAGCAGTAATGGGTAATTAACTACTTCTAGCCTGACCACATTCAGTTTAGAAGACTTATGTCTGGTTTCTTCCTGTTTCCTCTGAGCATCATCACCTGATCAGTAGATTGAAGATATTGTTATTAGTCTGCTTGGGCTGCCATTATAGAATGCCACAGGTGTGGTGGCTTAAATGACAGAAATTTATTTTGTTATAGTTTGGGAGACCAGAAGTCCAACACCAACGTGCCAGCAGGGTTCCTTTCTGGCTTGCCGAAGGTTGCTTTCTCACTGTGTTTTCCTGTGAACTTGGCTCTGTGTGTGCCTGGAGAGAGAGTGAGCTGAGCTCTCTAGCGTCTTTTGCTCCTAGAAAAACACATTCCTACCCGACCAGGGCCACACCCTTATGACCTTATTTAACCTTAATTGCCTCCTTAAAGGCATCATCTCCAAATATAGTCCTGCTGGGGGTTAGTCCTTTAACATATGAATTTAGGGGAGGCACAATTCAGTCCATAAAAATTATCTTTCCTTATTTTTTTTATTGTTTTTGACAGAGAGAGAGAGAGAGAGAGAGAGAGAGATACAGAGACAGAGAGAGAACTGAACTGGGGAAACTCCCCAGTTCAGCACATGGGTCCACAAGGGCCGGGGCCAGGATTCGATCCTCGGTCCCCAGCGCTGCAAAGTGAGCGCTTAACCCACTGAGCCATCCCGGCTTCCCCCTATCTTTCCTTATATACACTTACATACAGTTTTATTTCTGAACTACAAACTTATAAGACAGTTTCTATTACTTAATGTTAGAGTTTGTTTGGTTGACCATGCTTTTATTTCTCTATATTTGATGTAGCCATCATAATAAAAAATACCACTTTCATAAGGTCTTAGTGTAGCAGTTCTCAATTGGCATTATTGAAATCATGTGAGTTTGTGGTTTATAGCTTGCTTGCCAACACTTACTACCAGAGAGTCTAATTCAGTAAGTCTGAAGAAAAGAAGCTTTTGAATCTAGTTTTTAAAAGCCTAATAGATCATTCTAAATTATATGGGAATTTAGAACAACTGTTGAGATAGTGTGTATATTCCATTCTATTGGGTGGCCAATGGTTATAGTACAAGCGATCATTTTTGACAGGTATATTATGTAGATATTCCTTTTTCAGAGGATGTTTCTCCTGTAGAAGTATTTTTGTTGCTTAGCACAGAAGAGCACAGATAGCAGGCTATCAAAAATGGTGGATACACAGATGAATTAATCAACAAAGGACAGGGGATAATGATGATAACCCTGGAGGAACAAGGATGCACTTGTAAAATGTAGCATGATAAAATAAGTTCTATTATTCAGCAATTTTGAATGAAAATTTGAGAGAGGAAAATAAAGCTATAAAGAAATATTATGACTAAGAAGGGGTAAATTATATGCAAGAGCCGCAGAAAACCTAAAAAATTGGAATGACAACTTAATAGAACAACAAGGTGACTCTGTCTGGTGTAGATGCTGTATTGATCTTTAGCATGAGTCACAGACTGTTGGTTTATTTATAAGTCTGCTGTCAGGCTCTGCAGTAATGTAAATCCTTATGATAAAATAGAATGGGGGTGTATCCAGCAGAGATAGCTCTACTTTTCCACACATTTTCTTTAATAAGACCTGGGGACTTGCAGCAGCTGACTGCTCAGATGGCTGACTGTTGACAAGGCACAGCACAGCATCACTCTTTAAACCACTTTTTCAGCGATTACTGACATCAGCAACATAGTCATTCTTATTACAGAAATGGAGGTAACTTTAGTGATTAGCACCTTAACTCTGCAAGGAGAAGAAAGAGAATTCAGCAACTTTTGAACCCTGTAGAGACTGAGAAATAAAAGGAAGGAAATCTCAGGATCAGTATGAACCAGGAGCAATTTTGGTGCTGTGGAAAGGGAAATGCTTTCTCCAAAAGGCCAGCACCATTAGATTGACACTTCGGGCAAAATTGGTTCTGTAAAGAGGTTTTCTGCTCGACTAAACTATATTTTCACACTTAAAAGTCACAGTAGAAAAAAAATCAAGTACTAGATATTAGGTAACTTTTTTTTTTTTTTAAATGTAAGAACCAGTGTTTGTCATTAATGAGGAACAAATGACGCCTTTGGATCTAAAATGGGTAAATAAATAAGTCTGGCTTTCTCAGGAGACTAATAATAGGATACAAGGGTGGTCACTGCTAACTCACAGATACATTAAGCTCAAACCAAACCGACTAAACATTATAATATCTCAAAGCTTTTTCAATGGCTTAAGTGAAATTACTTGAAGTCTCTGCTCAATTTACAAATACAGGTGACACATAAATACATAACATAGCTCAATTAGTGCGTAATTCCTGTCTTTAGCATCAGCCACACAGTAAAGATGCATTTCCCCCCAAAATTTGCAAATGAGACCAGTGTCAAAGTTGGAAAGCATTTCTTTGTGATTCAAATAGTGATCTGAGGGCAAGAACTTTTAAATGACAAAATGAAAGTTGTTAGCTGTTAAGAACTTGTGCATCCTTTCTAAATCTGAATTTGTCCTGTCTAGTTTTGAACACTCCAGATGACTCTATCTGAGATTTCTTTTCATAAGTTTGCATCTAATTTCTTTCTGAATAAATTGCTCTTTTTTTTGAAAATTTCATAATAAATTCCAGAGCAGAAAGAATAACTTTCACCAAGCATAAACCAGAATAATGCTAAACTAGAATAGTTAATTCCTTCATCCTGGAAAGTTACTACCCAGAGAATATTTATTTCACACATTTTAATATTGCTAGTGGATATTGTATAATTTGCATTGTCTATTTACTTACTTGACTTATTTAATAACTACAGATGAAATTCAAGTTCTCTCCATATGAAAACATGATGGGGACACCAGGGCAGTTCAGTGCTTGAGCACCTGCCTCGTAATTGCGAGGCCTGGGGTCTGACACTTGGTCACAGCCCATGCAACCCATATGCTGAACCGCGGCACTGCTGGTAACCCCAGGTTCTGTCCCCCCGTGGGTGAGGCCCTCAGTTTTGTTCTCACCCCTCATATTTACCTGTGTGGAATGAAACCACGTCAGAACTAATGATGTACAACTATGGAGACTACTCTGGGCCCTTCCCTCTTCTCTCTCTCTCCCTCATCTTCTCTCAGACCATAAGAATAATAAATCTTAAACAAAGATGTGAAATTATTGCATAGTAAATGACCTTGAAGTACTTGTAATATTAAAAGCTAGTACAGTTACATTAGAATGTATGGTATACACTTATTTTCTATGTGTTTTTTTTTTTCTTTTTATATTCCAGTTTGTAAACTAAGACATGCTGTTTAGAATACTTTTTCAATTGGACAGAATAAGTAGTTAAAATTTTATCATAGAAATCAATACTTCTCTTCATATTTATGAATCTATTTCTTCCAAATGTATTTTCTCTATCTCCACACAGTTCAATACAGTAGGCAATAGCCATGTGTTGCTGTAAAATTAAAAATTCAGTTCCACAGTCTCATTCTGCACGTTTCAAGTATTCAAAGCCAATTGAGTAGCTACATGGCCAGTAGATACTCAACTGAACATAAAAGTATTTGTATCATTGCAGTAAATTTTATTGGGTAGCACAGCCTTGATTATATCACATTGATTCATGTGACATATACTAATATATACAAGTATATCACATATGATATATATGATTACCTTTAGTCCATGTACTTTATGTTCCTATTATTCATGCAGAATTTGTATTTGCCTCAATATATTAAAATTGCGTTCAGTTTAGTATGCTTGTTCAATATAAACCCCCTTCTCTTTCTTTTTGGCTGATGCTATAAACTGTAAGGCAGGAAGATGTAGGTGCACGTATTTTGCATATGTTAGGTACAACAATGGGGAAACTCAGATGAAACAGATGAAGAAAGAGAGAGATGGAAAGAAATATAGATGGACAGAGAGAAAAAGAGAAGAGAGAGAATAACAAGAAACAGCCAGATGCTCTATTATTATTCCAGTCATCTGATTAAGGTTTCCTAATCACTGTCACAACACCACATGGACATAAAAAGATATTTATTTTGTAAATAAATAAATTGCTTACCTTATGATTTTTTTATGTTACAGTCTGGTATAAAGGCAAATAAAATAACCTACACAAGAGTACAAGTGTAGTTTCCAAATACTAAGAGTAAAACAATACACTTTGGGAACTTCATCATATTTATTTCTACAAGTAAGCATAGATCTTTTTCAGGGGACTCACTGAAGAACATCAATAATTATATGCCAGCTACCATAATTCTTAATGCATCTTGTTAAAGGTATTTAGAAAGCTGATGCACTTGTTATTAAAGGTTTTCTTTTGCTTAAAAAAAGCACCTAGAAAATGAGTGAATAGAGAGTAGTGCTTAAGTGCATGGCTCTGATGCAATGCAGCCATAGGTTGAATTTGCACAATTTTCTAAGCCCATTTTGTCTCCTCCAGAATGGCAATACTATCATTGCCTTGCTCTAAAGATTTAAATATAGTAAAACATATTTCACTTATCACCTTGCCTTTAGAATAAAGCTCAATCAAAGGCAGATGCTTTTATTTTTCTGGAAAAGAGTTTACTGTCAAAGTCTATGTACATGTGAATTAAACATTTTTATAAGAAAAAAAAAAGGGTAGGTTTTCCTGTGAATCCAATGCTAAGTACGACATTAAAAAGTTTATATAGTGTAAAAGAGAATGCAGGTAAATAGATTGTAAAATCTGCCTGTGTTCATTAGTTAGGAGTCTAATTTGTCTTCCAGGAAAGTAAGCTTAAATTGAGCTCGCTTAACAATATACACATGCTCCAGCAGAAATCATGCTCTTTTTAAAGTAGTATAGTGTGCGTGAGTATGATATTGTTATGGTAACAGAATTTTGTAATAAAAGATTCAGCATAGATTACCGGATCATAAAACGAAGGCATTACTTCTTCCGGATCCTGTATAAAAGAACACTGAGTTTGCTCAAATAAAGAGGCGTTAGTATGTCCAACTTTGTGAAGGTATATGCCTGGAAGCCCTGGGAATTCCAGCAACCGAATCAGGGACTTGGAACATAGCACTTCCCTCCATTGACTCTTCTTTGTGTTGTCTTCATTTTTTTGTAAACTTGATAAGGTTTCTCCTTGTAGTTGGAAAGACAGGCATTCTCAACCACCACAGATAAACTCTCACAGTGAGCCACCTGGAAAAAATTCTTTCCACCAGTTTAAGATGAAAAATACTAGGGAGATCTCTATAGATGCTTAATTTGTCTGTCTTGTCTGTGATTTAATTACGACAAATGCATTTGTATAGTTTTGATTAGGGGCGCATTTATTCAGCAATCACTCTGTCCAAGGGAAAGAGTTAATGTTCCCATACACTGGCACTTCATGCTATGTGTAGACGCAGAAAAAAGAGGAGGGTATTGTTTGCAGAAGGGAGGAAACCTGGCAATAAATAGTTTCTATGTTAGATTCACTCATGTTATATATAAATACTTCATGTTATTATGTGGTATATATAGATTAACTTAATAATTGCTAACATGAGCCACTTACTCTAGAATCAGGTGGAATAAATAAATCTCCACAACCAATTTTGAAAGATTGATATGATTGATCCCCATCAGTTATTGCAAAAATTAGTAAACCTCTTTTTTTTTTTTTTGCCTTTAACAGAAGGTTTTAATTGCAGAGGCTTGTTTAATATACTTTTTTTTTTCTATTTCAAAGAATTTCTTTAAAAATCAGAAATAACAATTTGAAAATAATTGAGAAGCATTTTAAGTTGTGCAATTTTCATCCATTTTAATATAATACAAAACAATATATATTGAATACTAGGTTATAACATTTTTTTGGCAGGAGATAGTGACATAGGAATTGCTCAAATTAGAGATAGATGCTTTTGCTCTGTGGGCAAATCCAATATTTTGTTTGCAAAGAATTGGAAATTAAAGATAAGAAGGTTTTACTTGCTATATCCAGCCAAGTCTTATTAGTCTAATCCTTTGTCTAGTTCTCTGCATGAGTGTGCAGCTCTTCAATGGGTCAAAAAGTTTATGTTCTCTTTCCGGTGTCCTGCACTGTGGCAAGAGGTTACATTCTTGGAATTGGGTTCTGCACAAATAAATTTAAGCTTATTTTGGAGTATGATATTTTATCTCTTGTTAATGTTCTATTCAAAAAATTATTTAGAGATTTGTGGGTATATGCAGTCCCATTATTATTTTACTACGTGTGAGACATTGATTTCTTTTTTGAACAAATAAGCATATTTTATTCACAATGGAAATGATAATATTGTATTATTGGAGTCACTTTAAAATGGAGTGAAAGCTGCCATGCCAGAGGAACTGCCTTGCACAACTTATGCCTCAAATCTCTGGAATGTTAAAACAGGGGAAATAAACTCCGGACTGGATCTAAGCAGCCTTGTGTTCAAAAGAACTGTTTGCAAAGATATTCTACCAAGAAAGCAGTTATTATGACTACTAGACTGATGACTACTGGACTGAAAATTAAAAACCTTGTTCAGAATTAACACCGCTACGTTATGTTATCAGCTCCAGTAAAAAAGCCTTCATTCTACTGATACTACATAGCCTTGTGCTAGAGTATTGCTGTCCTAAGCGTGTAATCTGAAAGCTCCTATCACTGTTATGTGTCCTAATAGCTACATTTTTACAATATAAAACAAAGGGGTACGGGGAAGCCGGGATGGCTCAGTGGGTTAAGCGCTCACTTTGCAGCGCCGGGGACCGAGGATCGAATCCCGGCCCCGGCCCGTGCGGAACCATATGCTGAACTGGGAGCTCCCCCAGTTCAGTTCTCTCTGTGTCTCTGTATCTCCCTCTCTCTCTCTCTCTGTCAAAAATAAATAAATAAATAAATAAATATTTAAAACAAAGGGGTAAATACAATGTTTGATACCTATAGATCAATGACCCAGCTTAAGAGATACCTTCAAAGGTTGCAGTAAAACCACTCTAGTGTTGTGTTTCCCAGATTCTGCTTCATTGCTCATTTATAAAAACAAACATTTGCCATGAAGACATTTAACCACCAATTTAGCCTAAATAAGATAAATGAGATAATGAGATCAGTGGCAGATTCTGGTTGATGAATCCTGCAAAATGCCCTGCTTCAAGTAAAAAGCTTTCCTTTCCTGCCAAAAGGTCTACATGCTAATACTAACTAATTTGCCAACCTTGGCCCTACATTGTTTGACAATAGCTGAACATCCCAATTTGTTACAGTTGTGACATTAATTTGGATGTAAAACATAGCTTGATCTAGTAATCTATGTAACCTCTTAACCCAGCAACCAATCACAAAGAAGTATACTTTGTATTGAAAATGCTTAGAAAAGCAGACAGAATTTTTTTTAAAGCTTGGGATATAATGATTTGATGAAGGTAATAGTATGAACACCATAATTGTGACTTGTACATCATTGATTATGACAATAGAGATGAAATGAAATATGTTTAATATTATGGGATTATTCAGCATATTTGCTTTAGATTGGTTATACAAACATATGTAACTTAGTCATCAGTATTGATGGATTTTGAAAAGTTAAAGTATTGAAATATGTATATATATCTTTGGAATATTTCCATGGTGTCCCAAACTAATCACAGTATTAAAACCTCATACATATTTCATCTGGTTTTCCTTATTATTTAAAAGAAAAAAAATATTTATAATTTTTGTATTAATACTGACATGACTTAATTTTGTCTATTAGAATAAAAATAAGTTAAAATTTTATTCTGCAGAAATCTGACATTTAAAAAAATAAACTTGGCATTTAGCATTAAGAAATCCTTACTTAATTTCTTTTAAAATTATTCTAAATTAAGCTATAAGAGTGCTACAGTTGTATACAGGAAAGACAGATATTAAAAACTGTTTATTTTGAACAAGTATAAATTGGTGTGACTCATTCATTTAAAAAGTTGACTAGACTCTCAGGGACTTAAGTCACACTTTGTAAATTGCATATATCTAGAAATAAAAGTTAAACATTTTGTTATTACAATATTAGACATCTTATAATTATAAAATCAATTTGGGAAAAACTCTTGCTATGCTTGAGAAATTGTATTTATAATACATTTAAAAACATAAAGGAGTTCAAAATACTCCAAAGTTACAAAAATAGTCAGAATTTTGACTAAGTATTTTCAATTCTTGTCTCCTGAGTCTTTACGATTGAAGGAAAAATAGCCTAAAAATATGAACGTCCATTCAATTCTTAAAAATTTATATAAATAATGTTTCTGCAATCTCTTTAACTTACAAAATTATAAAATATAAAATTGATAATTTAGAAATCGTATGAACTCACCTCTAGACAAATACTAATTAATTCCTTGATTATTTCTATTGCAAATGTGGTAGGCAACCTCTCAGATGGCCCCAATAATGGCTCCTAGTATTCATGACCTTATACATTTATCTTTCCTTGATTGTGAGCTGGATCTAATGACTCCATTTTAACAGAGTACAGTAAAAGTTATAGGATGTCACCGCTAAAATTAAGTTACAGAAAGACTCTGACTTCAGCCTGGCTTGACCTACCTCATTTTTTCATTCACTTGAGAACAGGTAATACATCCCACAACATAATACAGTGTAGTGGTTGCATCCATGGGTCTCACAATAGCCAGGGTCTCCACTGCACAAGGCATGTTTCAATGCAAAAGAAGCTGCCGAGAGCACAGACACAGGTACTCTGGGAAGTAAGCACTTTCACTCCTCACCTAACTTTTATACCCTTTTACCATAAAGTCCTTCCAGCCATATGTGCCAAGTTGCATAATTCCCAGGGCAGCCACAACTTACCTATGGAATTTAACAATAAACAATACTAATGACTAGATATAACATATTTGGTACATCATTGCTCAGATTGTCAACACATTCTTGGAGGCAGAGCTACAAGAAGGTAAAGCCAAGGTTGTAATCTTAGCTGTTCTTGGGTATGGAATATGAAATGAGGCCACTGTTAACTGTTTAAGAACAGTCTACAATAAAATTCTGGATACAGTCACGTTATATATACTTTCAACATCATTTTGTATCTTTTTTGCAAGATATATTTTTGATATTTCAAACAAAAAGGCAGATTTTCTTATCTATGGGCAATAAGATATGTAAAATTCAATGATTAACTAGATATGTTCATCTTGGTCGCATGTTTCATATTTTTAACCTATTATATTTTATTTTTATACCTCTTTGTTCATCACTAATTGTGCTTTTCAAAAAGTAAATATGACAGATGTATATCTAGTTCTGAAATTAAATCTATTTCTTCTTTGGTCAAGTCAAATTCCATGGGAGCTACATAATTGAGGATTGAAATTTCCTCCCTCCCCCCCAAAAAACATTCTGTTTTGTAATATCTCATTGAAATATATCCTTTTCTACCCACTATCTCTCAAAC
Source organism: Craseonycteris thonglongyai (assembly GCA_004027555.1). Lineage (NCBI taxonomy): Eukaryota > Metazoa > Chordata > Mammalia > Chiroptera > Craseonycteridae > Craseonycteris > Craseonycteris thonglongyai. The sequence goes on along the minus strand of PVKE010010486.1, from coordinate 14,462 downwards.
AATCAACAAATATTTTATTTAACCAATATATGTGTTATTAAAGTAACATTTTGTGCATACAATATTCACAATATAACAATGGTGTCTTATTTGTATTATATATTTCCAATGAAACAATTTGTTACTAAAAGTCACTGTTCAGTATATTTGGGACCTATTGAGTCTCTGCTCTGTCACTAGTGACAAACCATCAACTTGGATGAATATTACATTGTAAGTATCACTGTATACTATGGTCCATCCACTTTCTACTGGTATGATGTACTGTAAGTATATAGGGCCCCATCCCCACCAACTGCATTACCAAGAAGCCCTTCCTAATCAATGTTCCTCTGTTACTTTCTTCACAATTAGGGCAATTTAGATTATTGCCATGAATGAGTTCCTCCACTTGGACTTCCATGATACTCATATATTCTCTTCACAGTGTATTTGACTCAATAACTATCAACAGATAGGCATCCAACCCATCCTAAGCACAGGGTCATGCATTTTCCTAAAGGGTCACTCAGAAAAATTACCTCGTCATTTTATAGATGTGACTACTCTACACATCAACTTTCCATCATCTTTCCAAGTTTTGTCCAATTAGGCTAGTTTCTTGCCCAAGTAATCCCTTTATAATTTCTATATGGGACAATACGTACTTTTCAAATTTGTGGCATGCTTCCATAAATCTATTTCTGTTTGGCTCCAAACACGCAGTTGCAAATCAATGGTATCTGAATCCCTTCAAGACCATTGGCATCACTCTTGACTTTGCTACCACACATATGGGCACTATTGAACATGAGTGTAGTCAAGAAAAGTTGGGGAAACCGGGATGGCTCAGTGGGGTAAGCACTCACTTTGCAGCGCCGGGGACTGAGGATTGAATCCTGGCCCAGCCCTTGCAGACTCATGTGCTGAACTGGGGAGTTCCCCCAGTTCATTTCCCTCTCTGTCTCTCTGTCTCTCTGTCTCTCTGTCTCTCTCTGTCAAAAACAATAAAAAATAAATAAAAATTAAAAAGAAAAAAGAAAAGTTGTATTTCACACCCACTCAAATTATAGTTATTAAGAAATAATTAATTGTATATATTGTACTCCTAAATCTACTCTGTCTATGTGTCTCATATGAACAGCCTAAAGAAGGTTTCTTTGAAGCTCTACAAGGCAACATCAGTGAGAGTGGGCCCTGCATCATCCCTACCTCAGTCTCCCTCATTATCATCACCGGTTTTCAATTCCCATTCTTCAGTTCACTACTACATTCACATGTAGTATGTTCAGAGAAACAGAACAGGCTCTGTCATAGCAAGCAAACCACAGCAGGCAGCATCCCTCATTCCCAGCAACTGTTTCAGCAGCGTGTCAGCCTGCTTTGCACTTATCTAATGCACAGGTGATTAATTATGGTGCAATCTGTGCTGTTCCAAAGTTTTCTTCAGATTCCCACATAAGGACCTGACAAGTGAATGCAGTTTATAAACCTTTAACTAAAAAAAGATTCCAAATGACCAAGAGTAAGTAGGTTCATTAGAGAGTACTGTATCACATTTGTTTCCTTTGCATAACAGTGGAAGAATTTTTTGAAAATGTTCATACCTCATCTTCAGTGCAATGGACAATTTTTCAAATGAAAACAGTGCCAGCAGTCTTTTCTAGGGAACTTAAACTACCATTCACCTTTCTCTCACCTTGAGACACTCATGTGAGAACAAACATTAGCAATTTTCTGGTGTTATCACTCACTTTCAAGTTCCTTTACTATAAGCTACCACTTGTCTTCTGTTTAGTTATTCCCAGGTTTAACCTGATTCTTCTTACCTGGGTTAATTTGAGAGGTTGGGCTTAAGTATAGTCCTCAACCATAGATTGACAAAGTAAACCTCAATATCTTCTCATTGATTCATTTACATCTTTAAATTTGTTAGCAACAGAAATATTCTCTGCACCAAACAAAGTCAGACTGATAGATGGTCTATCCAATCCAGGTATTCTTTTGGAATAGGCACTGCAAGGTGTGCAGTATTAGTGATACTACCATTTTCTAAGTGTCTCTCCCAATAGGAACCAACAAACTAAAGAAAGGCCTTAATACCATGAGATTTTGCATTACAACAGAAACAATTTTTAAAGTAGAAAAGTCAGAATTTGTACTATAGCATCATTTCCTACACATATATTCTCTCTTCTGCACCCTAAATAATCCCATTTTAAATATTCCCTATTAAATTGTTAAATTTAGTCACCTGGATCACGCAGTTAACCGTTATTCCCTTTTCCATCAAAATACTATTCTGGAGGTGAGAATGAATGAAATATGTCCAAATAATATGGTTCTTATAGCTGCTCAGTATATGATAGTCATTGGGAAGTAGGAACCTTAAGCTGGGAAAATATATATGAGTGCTTCAAATTTAAATAATTCACATTGTTTCTAGGTTAATGTAACATTCTTAACCATTGGTTCAGTAATAGTATTTACAATTTTTTCAAAATGTACAGAATATACGAATGTCTATCAGGATCCTTAGAAATTCTCCAGAGGCTTTTGGTAATAGTCCATTTGATCTACCTGAAAATTATCATCTGGACACTGTCCTTGTGTAATTTATTATATAGAAAGTTAAAAAAAAAAAGATATTGTTCTGTTATCATTCTGAATAGTCAAAAGCAACTCCTGGTACTTCAACAAAGAACAAAGAAATATATCTCCATTCAAACCAACTGCATAGCTTAGTAGCTCCCATGGAACTCATCAATTATACTCAGACTGCTACTTTACATATTGTCTTAAACATTCCATTCTGGTCCTATGCAGCATAACTGTTTTTTATTCATTTTTTGGAGTTCTAGAAGTTCTTCTGAAATTAAGGATTTCCACATGTGTGTAGTTTTAATTTTTCAATTGTGTATGACCCACTTAAGGAAATACATGGATAGGCCATCACCACTGCCCAAGGTTTTGTAAAAGTCCACACATATCTCCTTTAAAATAAGCTCATGGGTTTTGTACAAAAGCTAAATGTTCCACTGCAAGCAATTTAGCCTACCATACAGATTTTCCCTTTTGTACTTTTTCAAGAGATTTTCCTCTACGAGCTGAAGTCCTGAAACTCCCATTCTCTGGGAGTTGCATTATTACACCATGCTGCGTGTATTTCTTAATAAAGAAGCAAGTCATATGGTCATGTCATTCAGTAATGAGACATGAAAAAGTTTATAAGTTTGGCTGATTGTCACGCAAATTTAACCATATTATGTGACTATACTCCTGAGACAACGCTTTCAGTATATGATGTATATATACAAATATACATACTGTGTACTAAAAGCGTTTCCTCATAATGTGATATATCACAAATATACACACAGTATACACACACACACACACACACACAAAATAATTTTTATTTAATAAACTTTCTTGGAAAGTTCCTCATTAGAGTCTCAATTGTCTCCATTACAGAATCAGAGTTCCTATTCTTTCTTCTGATGTATTACACTTTGTATGGGTCATTCTAACCTTTTTGTATTCATAAATGTTATGCAAGATATTTAAGAAAGAAACCCATTCTTATATTCTGTATGCTTGCAGTGTTGGGTACCATCTCTACTAGAGCCTAATACCAAGTGAAGAGTTTCTATTGAATAGAACAATATGTAGGTAGCAGCAGATTTGGTACCTTTTGGATTTATAATCCTAGTAACCTATAATGAGGGGTTCAAGGAGGCATGGTATGACTTCTATTATAAAGTCCAATGAACATAGTGGCAAGTTGGTATGATCTCTAATGTCATGTGGTCTTTTGGATCATATATTCCCAGTGGAATAGCACAAGTCCTATGAACTTTTTATATTCCACAATGTAAAACTTTGTTCAGGTGTTTGTTTGAATTGTCTTCTCCCTAGTCACTTAGTTCTTTTGCTTTGTCTATTTTCAATGGGAAAAAATGGTTATAAAAATTAGAAAGGAGCCCAGTTTGGGAAAAATATATATCCACTAAATGCTGGCTGTCTCCTTCATGTTTCAATATTTCAGAAGTAGGAACTTATCTTTATTTTTGGAAAGATCTTGGGGGCACCAAGTAAATGATTCCCTAAAATTTGTAATACTAGTCAATTTAAAATTTTCAAAATTTATAAACCATTCTCTGTAAGACTTATGTATAACTTTTGTCTTCAAGCATTTTTTTGCTACTACAATAATCTCACTATTATACTGCTGTAATACTGATGGCACAATTATTCAGCCAATATTACGCCCAAATCTCTTTTCATAATAGTATAATAGTACATGGTAGAACTTTAATACCTTTGACATGTGGTAAAAACGTATTGAATATCTATACACATAAAGGCAAATGTGAGCTTTATTTTCTGTGCTATAAATATTAAAACAAAGCTTTAGCATGGTCAGTCACATTATATTAGTCTCTGCTAGCCTTCTGCATCCTTTGGACAGTTTATATCAAATAATGCTATCAAGTGCACTAGTTATTCATTACTAGTTAGTTTACCAATGATTCAATGGCCCTTTTATCTTTCTCATTAACCAAACTCTAATTGTTATAGGGCACATTAATATTGTTAGCTCTACTTCTACTACTTTTTAAGCCAAAGTTGAAAATTTCTGCTGCCCTAAGGAATTCTAGATTGCCTAATACTCATCACCAAACAAGCCTAGGAAGTTTACCTTTGCTTGTGCAATTTATTCTCCTTAAGGACAGAATTAGCTAAAATTTGACCCACCAGAGATAATAGCAATATTGGCCATTTATGTCACATTCATTGCAAACATGGATTTAGACAAACACCTTTTATAATAGCTTCAAGTTTTGATCTGCAATTTTATTTTATTCATGAGTAATTTCATTCATTGAATGCCTCACAAGAAAGCATCGCCATAACCCCCCAATTCCACTGAAATCCCTGCAGTGTCTCCTCATTGTCAGAGGCAGAGAGGCTGGTGTGTTAGAAACCTGTATCCTAGAAGCCAAAAAGAATTGCTCTGCACACCTTAATTTTCATCCTAAAAAACTACATAGCCTTAGGGAGCATGCAGGGATGTGCATTTGCAAGTTCCTGGACTAAATCATACTTTATAGATGAAATGAATTTTGCACAAAATTTTACCTCTCCTATTAAATTCTTCTTTCATTTTACCTATTTTAAATTTATCTGAGGATAAATTGAAGTGACATGATCCCTTTAAAAAGATAATTTGTACAGTAGATGCTTTGTAGGTAACTATTTTTTTTTCTATTTTAATTCCCTCACATTTTTTAGTATATAGCAGAACAACTCTTCCTGAATTGATCTTTTTTCTTTCATCAATCATTAATCTTAGGCTCAGTTTTTCTTTCTTTTTGCTCTTCTTTGCTCTTTTCCTGTAACCTTTGATACACTCTCACACTCTATGGAAGATAATTGAGATAGTTAATCCATTACCATATTATTATTATACCCAACATTGTTTAAAGAAAGAGCATGTCATTATGGGTGACTCTGTTTTGATTATCATATACAATATAACAGATTCAATGGGATTGCTAAACTTTTGTCCTTAATGGGTTGAATGAAAAAAACACAACATATTTTAGGTACTCATTCCCAAGAGATCTCTTTATTCTCTATTACCTAAGCATCAAATTATCAGATAAACCTTAATTTTTCCCAGTTTTTAAAAGACTACTAGAACACTCATATGAGCCATTTCTTTTTTTCAAATTTGATATTAAATATTTTAATGTTATTTTTTATAATAGTTAATGGTTTCACTTCTGCCAATGTAGTTAACTATAGTCATTGTAGTCTTCTTTTGAGAGGGGGGAGGAGTCATTTTCCCTGTTTTACTCTTTTATTTTTCTATTTAGTTGTAGTCAAATTTACAACATACAATTTCCGTGGCAAAATTTTCACTGTCTCAGACCACAAATAGATTGGCCACCAGGGATCAAAGTCTTGTCAGTTCTTTTCTTCCTATTTTGTCTTGCACCTCATAAATCTTTTGCTGTGTTGAGTAGGAGTCTTTGTGTCAACTCCCCCTCAGCCCCTCATTTATCTGTGACACAACCCTTGATTCATCATCATGCGATACTAAGTTAAGAATGCACAAAGATTCACAGAAAATGTTATGTCTCCAACTCACATTACTTTCGTTGAATGACACACAAAAGACAATAAGTACACTGACCTAGAGTTGCTGTGGGAGGTGAGGTTCTGTCTCCAGCTTGCAGGTCTCTTCACTACACAGCTGCACTTTACTACGAAAGACAAGAGTGAAGACAATTCTGTCTATTTTAATTCATTAAATTTATCCCTGTCATTTCTTGCCAATTTTATACTCTGTATGTCAGGTAGCCTATCAAGGACTATGTGTTAGGGTACATGCCTCCCATTGCAGCTGCCATCTAGCAGTCAGGGTATCATAATAAAGAATTCTGACAGCTAGATGGAATTGCCCAGCTTGATAGAACATAGATACAGTTTCAATCTACTTTTTTTTTTTTTCCTGGAAGTAGTAGTCCTGAATCATACTTCCAGGAGTTTCTGAGACTAGGATAACAGCTTAGAGCAGCTATTATCTTTTTATCTGAGTATGTATCTGGCTATGTCATCATTATAGTTATCATCTTGTAGACATCTCTTGTCAAACATATTTTGCAATTTTGGATTTCAGAAATAGACTCCATATTCAAGATGTGTCTGACTAGCAAAACCATACAAGGCTTAATAACATTTTCAGGGAAAAATTTTTTTCTGTATTACCAGCCATTCCAAAATTTAGTAGCTTTAAACAATCACCATCTGTGTGCTCGTGTTTCTGTCACTTGACAGTTTGGTGATCTGGGTAGTTCGTTTGCTGGTCTTTTCTAATGCCATTACAGTTATCTGGGGCTAGATGGCCCTACATGACCTCACTTATTTGTCTGAGGCTTTTGCTGGAAGGTTGGATGCTCTGTGTCTGTATTGATGTCTCTCATCTTCAAGGAGGTTAAACTCTGCTTACTTGCAGAATGAGCATCTCAGGGTTCCAAAACGGCACCTTCTATCTGTCACAGCAAGCCTCAGGACCATCCATGATGCCACAGGAAAGGCAATAAATCTCACCTCTTACGGGAAGAGCAGAAAAAAATTAAGTGACATTTTAATCCACTACAACCCACTCAGCATGCCATATTTCTAATAAAGCAGAGTGATATTTTACAATGAAGGATAGTATAGTGGGTAAGACTGAAGATGCTAAAGCCTGGTATCTAATGAGACAACAATATACAACACAGTACAGCCATGGGTTAAGATTAAAACAAACTTACCCAACTCAAAGCCCTCAGGCCACATGTGGCCCAGGACAGCTTTGAATATGGCCCAACACAAATTCGTAAATTTTCTTAAACCATTATGAGATTATTGTTTGTTTGTTTGTTTGTTTGAGCTCATCAGCTATCGTTAGTGTTAGTGTATTTTATGTGTGTCCCAAGACAATTCTTCATCTTCAAGTGTTGCCCAGAGCATCCAAAATGTAAGAAACCCCTGGATTTAAGTCTTTGGAATCAATCTGCCTAAGTTTGATCCTTGGTTTCTTCATCTAATGTTCGTGGACTTTGTTCTGGTTACTTAAGAACTATGAATTGGGGCTTCCTTTGCATAATAAAAATTATAATTAGAATAGTATGTGTCATATGTTGCTCTGAGGACTAAATAATCTAATTATAATATACGAAGTGCTGGGCCTAGCTTCTGAAGCATTTTAAGAAAGAATAAATGTTATGAATCTTTTGTTCCTTAATTTATATTGTACATTGCTTGTCACATAGTGACTTATCTATTTATTTTTTAATTATGAGTAATTATTGAGCTACTGGTCAACTATAACACACAGGATTTTTTTCACATATACCACAATTTGTTCTAGATAGACTTTTCTTCAAATATTATTTGAAACTTTACATCAGCAGTTTATGCCTTTTCATTTCCAAGGAGTATTCCACTATGATAATACATTATAAATTGTTTATCTATTTATATATTTTCTTACTGATACACAGCGAGGTTGTTTTTTTGTTTTTGACTATGGTGAATAAGTGTGATATGAACATAAAAAAAATGCTAGTACACTATTTTGCTCTGAGAAATTAATGGTTTTACATACTCATATTAATTTATAAGTATGTTTTTGACTTCTTATTGGTATGCTATTAGAAATTTCTCCAATAACACTTTCATAATTGTTATGGTAACATTCTCAAGTACTTGATGAAATACAATTTTTGCCCAAAGAAAGCAAAACACTACAATAACATCTTATTCTTTTTTAATGACTATTAGATTAAAAAATAATCATTTTTCTCCTTCCATGTTTGCCTTATTTGAAAATTATATACTCTACAAACATTCTTTTAGTAATTTTCTTTAAATTTTTAATATGCTTACTTTATATTTTTTATGTTTTTCTAACCCATACACATTAAAGTGGTTAGCATGTTATAAAGATTCTTTAAATGTTTCCAAACCATTGGTTAAGCTTTTGTTCTGCAAATTCTATGTCTACTTTCTTTTAAAACAAACAAAAATTGCTTATTTATTTATAAGCTTTATATACTAAATCTGATTTATTGATGTTTTATTTATATTCTGGCTTACCATTTTTGTTGTTGTTGTTGCTGGTCCTCATTTTTTAATATGTCTACAATTTTTTCTTACATAGTATATCACTCAGTATATTTTCAGAAAATGTTTGGAATAATAAACTCTACTGATGAAAGTGTTTTCATTTTTTTTCTTTTTTACTAATATTACTTAGCTAGCCATAAAGGCAAAGATTTGGATTTATTTTCTTATACTACTGTGGCTTATTTTATTTATTGTTCCTGAGAAAAAGTCCTATATCAGATTATAGATTTTTAATTCTGGTATTAGTTTTTAACATTTTTTCATTTTTCTTGAAATTTTATTTTAAAATATATTTTTCTAGGGTTTTTTGTTGTTGTTGTTGGTTGTTTGTTTTGCTTTTATGTCTATTTGCAGGTATGTGTCCCTCAGCGCTGGAATATATTTCATTCTAAAGTATGTTTTTTGTCAATTATAAAAAATTTTGAACCACTGCCTATTTGAATTTGAACACTGTACCAATTATTCTATTTTATTTTACTAGAATGTCCACTGAGTATAATTCAGAATTACTCAATCTATCTTTCATGTTTTTCATTTCACAATGTCTTGAGGGACTATCTCAATTCTAAATCTAGATTTATTCTCTTTTTCTGTTCCAAGACTTCTATGTTTCCTTTTCTTCTATTTTCGTATCAATAACTACATTTTTCCATTCTGCAATTTTTATTTTTTTATTTTTCTTACCTTTTGATACTACTTTATGAAAGCTATTTTCTTCATAATCACTCTGAACATTAAATATACACTTATTTTAGTATCTCTAGAGCATTCTGCTATTATGAAGTCAACCTCATGACTTTATTTGTTGTGAATTTATTGCCTTTCTTTATGGCTTTGGGTTTCTTTCTGTACATTGTAATTTCTGAGGGTGCACATTTTACAAGTTTTTCTTTCTCTACACTCATTCATCCTCTCAAGCATTTTTACAACTGTCTCACACCTAAGCTACTTTGCAGGAGTCATAGCTCAGAGGTAATATTGCTCATGCATACTTTCTGGACAACCGCATAATAATCTTCAACAGTGCAGATATGTTCTAGGCATTTGAACATAAAAGTAATCCATTTCCTCCCCTTTCTGAAGAAAAATCGTGAATCATGTACAAAGTCTGAGGAGAAGGTTGGAACTTCTTTTGTTTCCTTTCACCTGTAAGAAATGCAGGTCAGTCCCAGACTTCACCCAGATTGCATTTAGTACTTCCAGTCCTAAGTATGCAGGGCTTGTTTCATCCTGATTCTTAGCCAGGATTGGAATTCCAAGCCCCATTACCTTCTCATAGTGCCCCGGGATCTCCCTTCAGCTTTCGTTGTGAATTTTCCTCTGACCCATAAAATCAGTTTGTGGGATGGAGGAGACCATGAAAAGCTGAATATCACATGATGAAGAAGCAGAGGCTCCATCAGCTAGGGTGTCTGAATACACCTGTGGAGAAGAGATGCTGTGTGTACAAATTCATCTGCTCACTATTGTTACATGGGCAAAAGGTAAACCTCTCCTGTGCAGAGCCTTTTCATACCTGGGACTATTGTTACCAGAGGCTACTGAGCTGGACCAATAAACTGTCTGGACCAATAAACTGTCTGGCAAATGCATCTTTGTATTGTGTTGAATTTTATGCTGCACTATAGTGATAAAAAAGGACTGTGTTTCTTCTTCTTATTATTATTTTTCTCAATAGTCATTTCTCTGTTGGAGTCTACCCTTAACCAAATACATCACAATATAAAAATGTAAAAATCATTAATTCTATAAATATTTTTAAACAACTTCTCTAAATCAGTTCAAAATTAAATCAGTATCATTAATGTTAATTAACTTTATTATCCAAATGACATAACTTTGGTTTTGCATAACAACCTGAAAATCTTTTCTTTAAGGTAAAGATTATGAAAGACTTCTTCCCAACTTATCATCCACCCTGGGGTCACAAATCTTTAACATGTCTATGTAAAAATATGTATTCTTAAATTAGAAACCATGGGTTGTGGATGGAGAACCTATTTTTGCAAACTTGCACATATAATACTTGTATATAAAAATGTAGGTCTAGTGATAACAGACTACTGTTGAGTTTTCATAAAACAAAGTAAAACAGAACTGAGTTCAAAGCCTTTTATTATAGTGCATAATGAGGAGGTCTTGTAATGATGCTAAAATATAATATTTAATCTTTATAGAATACTGATATAGCAATTCAATTAATCTATAAACTAAATTAACTTCATTTAAAAAAGAATATAATAAAACTGATATGATCTCATGTACCTATTTAGGGACGATAATACCTTCTTTATATACACCTGAATAATCACATCTTTTAGGTCTAAATATAATGTTGTTCATATAGTTGTTGTATGGAAGTTTAAACACAGATAGGAAAATTTAAATAGGCACTGAATAGCTATAAAATTTGGTGTCAAACAGTCTCATTTGGCTCTCAGCTCCAATACACCCATCTATCTTATTTTCTGTGTTGTTAAAGCAGAGTTGAGAATGTGTGTGTGTGTGTGTGTGTGAGTGTGTGTGCATGCATGCACCCGTGCGCATCTCCTATGTGTACCTCATACTGGAGAATTTAAAGTTAAAAAGAAATCATCATAGTTTTAATACTATAATATTCAAAAGAGCATTTAATACTTCTTGGAGGCTCCTGAAAATATTTTAATAAAACAATAGTTAACTTGAAACATAAAAGATTATAGGAGATTTACCAGGTGAAGAAAAGGAAAGAGGAAAGAGGAAGATTCACTACAGAGAAAAAGGAAGAGCAAGACAGAGAAAACCTGAATTATTAGGTACAATGTCTGTACCCACTGTCCTTAGGCTACATACTATGGTGTAACCAGTATCCGTTTCAGTCAGTGAGCCCTGTGCCCAAAACGGAGTCTATAACTTTTTTTCTTCCTCCTCTTCATTTACTTGTGAACATATAGCTCCTAAACTTCAGTTTTAAAATATCCACATCACATGAATAATCCTGAAGCCATCTTATTGGTGAAAGAGGAGTTAAGGGTTAAGGTGACTTTGATATGAAATAATATAACTTTCTAAGAAGGTTTGTCTCCTCTCTAATTTCAGCTTTTAGAGTTTATCATTTCTATAAGTCTGAAAACCAAAATATTGTGTTTCTAATAAAGTATGTTTCTGTTGCACTTTAATCTGACATTAAGGAGCAGCTCCCTGCTATTATAAAGCATGCAGTCAATCGTACCTTTACAGTCTTAGTAGCTTTCCATTTACAAGGTAATTAGGCATTCAGAAGACTCTTGCTCTTGTATACGACGGGTTTGGAAATATTCAATTTCTTGAAGTTCTCTAAAAATATGGAGACCTGTCTGACTTTGTAAGTGCATTGTTGTGCATTCTGATTTTGGTACAATACACTATGCATCCTGCAGCGCTTGTTCTAAACTTTCCTAAATAGTTATCAGTGATGAGAACCACAGTGAACTGAAAGTTATTTTTATTTACCATTATAGTCCCCAGGAAAAGAGAAAGCTTCATATAGACTATTTAAAAATTATTTAGTGGAAGATTTCTAAGTCATATAATTAAATTGTTCATTATCAGCGACTGTTTGACTTAAAAACCTACAAACAAAATGCTGCATCTGATTCCCTAACATACCAAGGGTAGTGGGGGTGGTGGGAAAATATGCAGCAGCCTGATGTCTCTTTAATATTTCTGTAAAAATGAGAGAACTGGGTACATTTAAACAAAAGGTTTGAAATTTAGCAAGTGATATTTACTCCTTCTGCTTTGCATTCATCATCTTCTACAAATGACTGAATAAAAAGATCCACATGTAAAGGAAACATCCTTAGTTCAATTGTAAAATGCTTGTCCAATACAAAGAAGCAGAGGAAATTTTCCTAAGGTCTAGGTGAGGGAGTCTGAATACAATTCCATTAAAGACTGCTTTAGTCATCATCTTCTCAAGTCAGGTTCAAAAGGGCAAAGTGAGTTTACAAAGAAAATTAATTATTGCATATATCCTTTCAAGTCCGTGAAAAAATCACCTTTCCACTCACCGAGTCCTTGTCTTCAATGACTACAGAGGACACTAAACTCCAATAGTTCTAGCTGATATGTACACAAGCTATGTTGCTGTTGAATAATGTTGTTATTTTGGATGTGTCAAGGCCAAAGTACCATGCTTAATTTAAACATATAGCAAGACATCAGTTTGTTTTCAATTTAAAGATGAGTTACCAAATTGAAGACCTTCTCTATAGTAAAACTTAAAAAACAATTGATAGTCAATATTCCTAAACTTTAACTTGATTAATCTTGTTCTTAGCAATTGCATTATATATAATCCTCGGTTAGTCAATGAAGAAATGAATAGTGTTTCCATAAGTGAATTTTTTATTCATATTGAACTCTGCAAAATTCTGGTGCTATTTATTCAACATGCATTATATTATTGTATTGGTCATGACTGAAAACAGGGTAATAGGAACATTCTCATGTCAATATAACTTTAATTTTAAAAGGTATAAATAAATAACCTAATTTTAAAAGGTATACATAAATAACAAAATAAATAAATAAATCACTGGATGATCATAACAACCTTTATTTTAAAAGTTATTGACTAAAGATCCCAATCACACTGTAGATTGATAAGTAATTTTGATTAACAATAGCAAGGAAAAAATCTTAATGAGTAAATAGGGAATCTAACTGTTTTTAAGTGATCAGTAACTTTATTTTTAAAATTAACCAGCTCATAAACCTAGTCTTGATTTATAATTAAAAAAAAATGGGGAAGACAATTTTTTGTTGGTTTCTTTTCAAGCAGATTCATGTTGTTATTTATCTTTCCTAGGAGAATTCACAACAAGGGTAGGATAAAAAACACAAATGATTTAAACAAGCAGGTTTGAGAACTTTTAGTATCTAAGATGAGAATTAGGTCCGTTTTTCTTTAAGCCACGGTAACATTGGACTTCTGGAAGAAATAAGAAACAAGTATTCAGGAAACTCCAAGAAAACTGAAGGGAACTGAAGGAAGTAATATGATAGTTACTGAAGGTTAGAGGTGTTCCAGATGGGGATCAATGTGCCCAAAGACAAGATATATCAAAGAGAAACCTTCCTGCCAGCCATTACATCAGATCCCATAAGGTACAATGGGGTGGGAGAAGGCACGCCACACATTATTAATAAGCTTAAAACACAAATTTAAATGCACCTCCTTTAGGGTATCTGACTTCTGTATATTCCATTCTGTCCCTCGTGCTTAGTGTCACTGGGCTTTAGTCAAATTGAAGAGGTTATGCATCCAGGTTAGAAGTTAGCATGAAAACAACAGAAAAAGATAGGAGAGTTTTCCAAGTAGGATATTTTAAGTAACTCACCACAATTAAGGTGATGAGGACTCCTGAAGGGCACAGAAGAGTAGGGAAACTCGTGCACTTGACATAGGAAAAGCTGAATAGCCAGAAGAGTTAGTCAGAAGGAAGGCACTGGGGATAAAAGGCTAGAAACAGCTCCCTTAGGAAGTGCACTCTAAAGGTTTGATACAAGATTCTCTCATTAGTATAAGTGTTTCTGCACAAATAACTTGTCCTTACAATTTGGTTTAATCTTAGAAATTGGAGGGGCAGTAGACCTGTTAGGTCATAGTACTTGTCACTCCAGTAAAAAATTGAAACAATGGCTCTTGATGCATAAATGAATGTAGAAATGAAAACTATGGAACTTTTTTTTTTTTAATAAGATTTAGGAGGTCTGATGCTTTTTTAAGATTTTGTTTTTTATTTTTTCTTTTTTTTTTTTTTTTTTTTTTTTTTTTA
>PVKE010010485.1:17282-42486 GCA_004027555.1 Craseonycteris thonglongyai | reverse complement strand
AATTATGATGAACTAACAGACTCTTGCTGGCTGGTGGATTTGGGTTTTCTTGCTGACACCATGGAAAAATTAGATTCTTTCAATTTGGAGTTGCAGGGAAAAGACAAAAATATAGCTGAAATGATAAGCTCTGTAAATGCATTTAAAGCGAAATTGACTTTGTTGATATCACATCTGCATATCAAGTCTCTCGTGCACTGCCCATATATGAGAAAAATGACCTTGTTCAGGGGAAAGCAGAAGAACTAGAGTTAGAAATTTTGAACCTTAAGAACGATATTTTGCTAAAATCCTTAATATCAGAGGACTTATGGAACGTAGTCGACAAAGAAAGGTTCCCATTTTTTAAAAAAATGGCATATAAAATCAAATCGTTTTTCAGGTCAACGTATTTATGCGAATCTTTGTTTTCAAACATGAATTTAATAAAATCACGATATAGATCTCGACTTACCGATGAGCATCTTAATAATTGTTTGCTAACAGGGTTGTCGTCATACTCTTCTAATTACGAGGCACTGGCCAATGAAATGCAATGCCAAAGATCACATTGACAGAGTGGTTTTTGGTTGTTTTCTTTTATGTTTTTTTAAATGATTTTATTATATGTGTGTTTTTTATTTACTTTGTATTACGTTTTGTATATATGTTTCTTTGTGTGTATATAATTTGTACAATAAATTTATTAATTTTAAATTATTTTTGTTTATTATTTTTTATTCTTGTTCAATAATAAATATCCTTAGAAATAGCTGGTGCCCGCCGCCCTACCGATATTTTAGAATGCACCCTAGGGTATAAAAAGGTTGGGAACCCCTGGACTATAGAATAGGGGGGGAGGAAGTATAGTTCAGTTAGGAAGTAATTACAATAACCCAAGCAGAGAAGGGTTATGGTTTGGACTATGGTGAGAATAATGGAAGTTGAAGTGGTGGGGTCCACACTATTTTTTGAAGTTAGAGTCAAGAGAGTTTGAAGAGAACTTGCTGATGGCTTGCAAGTAGTAGTTATAGAAAAGAGGAGACTCAAAGATAACCCCTAAGTTTCTGGCCTAAACAACTTGGTAGATGTTGGTGCCATTTTGTGAGCTGGAGGATATAGGGTAAAGGAGCAAGTTTGGGGTAGTGGAGGTTGGGAATCCAGAATTTGGTATGTGACACATTAAGTTTCAGACACTCTTAGACTCCCAAGTGAAGAACTGAAGTGGGCAAGTGAATATACGGGTCTGCATCTCAGAAGAATGATGAAAATTGGAGATTTAGAGTTAGGAGTCATGTGCATATAGATATTTAATATCACAAGACTGGATAGGTTCATCGAGGAATAAAGCCTGAGCCCTGGGATATTTCAACTTTAGAAATTGGGAAGAGAAAATCCATAGCAAGGAAAACTGAGGAGTATCCAATGACATGAAATTCTTGTGTGGACATGAATGTGTTTCTCCATTCTCCACTCTATTCTCCTGCTCTTTTTATGTCAATTTTGATTTTTTTCAATTCCAAGTAACAGACAGCCCCACTCAAACTGGCTTAAACAGTGAAAGAAAAACCAACAAAGTCACTTGGATGCAGTTTCTCTCCATTTCTCTGCTATGCCCTCTTCGATGGTGGCCTTGGTTCCATGTAATAGCGACATGGCTGGAGCTTCACCACCTGGAAAGTGAATGCCGCTGGGCAGTGGAATCCACACATGTCCCCCATAATGCCTCTACCAACACCCAACTGGTTTAATTACTTTACCTCTAGATACATTTTCCATAGCTAGTAAGGCTTTTATGTTTACATCACTACAATTCCTTTTTACATTTTTTCCAGCTATTTATTCAGATTTATTCTTAAAGAATCTATACTAACAATAAAATATAATAATATTTAAAAAAAAAGAAAAAAGAATCTATACTTCTAATCTGTTTCTCTCCATTCTGATCATATGGGACTATTGCCCCAAAGCACCATAAATTGTTCTTGCCTGCAAAGCATGCTTCATCCCCATCCCTCCCCTAGAATATTTTCTTCCCTTTTCTCCTTCTATCCATAAATGTATCCTCCTTAAATACATAAAACAAATCTCCCCCACCTCCCTGATATCTTTCCCAGTTATAGCATCTGGAAGTGCGATCTCAGTACTCCTATGTACTTCTATAGTTATAAATAGCATTTTTAAATATGGTCCAGATTTGTCAAGTATCTTATCCTACTTGTCAATCTCCCAACAAGACTATAAACTCTTTCAGAAAGAGACTCTTGTTTAATATTCCTACATATTCTTCTCAGCAATCTACCTAATCCTAGACACAGTTTTGACACTGAATATTTTAACAATTGGCTGATTAAACTACCACCCGGTTTTCTCTCTTCTCTTTCTCTAAGGAATTAATAGCAACAGAAGAAACAGCAATAAATAAATGATGTTTGTGGTTTATGATGTGAATTCTGCTGTGTAGGTGAGCTTCATCATTTGGGAATGATCGTAAGTACTTAGTATGTCTATGCCCTTTGCTGGAGTGCCGGATTTAGCCACTGTGCAAGGTGTTAGGATACAATGATGAATTAAATGGACAATCTCTTGTGCTCATGAAATTCACACATTTTTTCCAGTGTTGTAACTAATTCTTCCACTCTTTTGCTAATGGTTTTTAATTAAAATAAGTTATTAAGTTTAATGTGATCAGTTTTCTCAATCCTTTCTTAATTTAAGGTTAATGCTTTTTGCATCTTATTTAAGAAGTCCTCTCCTATGTAGAGATCATAAGGATATTTTTATATCATCAAAATCTTTACAGTTTTTCCTTTCATGTTTAGTTTGTAAATCCCTTCCCCCTTTGAAATTAACTTTTAGGTATTATGCAAAGTGATAGTCAAGTTACATTTTTTCCCATGTTCACACCCATGGGTCCCAGGACCATTTATTGAAAAGTTCACTGAAAGTCTGCAATGTTTCCTTTACAACATTTTAAGAATCCATAAATGCAAAGGTTTGTTCCTGTGCTACTTTATTCAATTGGATTGTTTAGCCTCAAATCGGTACCATTCTGTTGTTATTACTATAGCTTTATAGTAAGCTTGATAGAAAGGCTCAATACCCAGAGAGGAACTCTTCTGGGCCAGTTTTTTCTTTAAAATGTCTTAGCTATGATCGGGGATATTTCTATTCCTCCTTGTAGTTCTGACATTTTTTCTTCACGTATTATGCTATGTTAATAGAAGCATACAAATTTCAAACTGTAATATTTTCCTGCTAAAAAGAACTTCTTAGTCCTAGTGATGTTTTTAACTATAATGTCTGCTTTATCTGATATTGTGCTTACTATTTGACACTATATATTTTTCCACCCTTTTTTACTTCCATTCTGTCTGTAGTTTTATGTTACAGATGAGTCTTTCTCAGCGAGCTGGGATATTATGCACTCTGCTTCTATTATTTCCATGGTTATTCTAGAAAATACAATATACATTGTTAACTTAGTCTAAGAATAATTATTAATCTTTACTCTTTTACGTAGTATAAGGACCTTAGAATCCTCTTGATTCTTTCTACCTCTTTTCTCTTTAAAGATTTATTTTTATTCTTTTTGACAGAGAGAGACAGACAGACGGACAGAGACAGAGAGAAGGGGGAGGGCCCAGAGCAGTCTCCATAGTTGTATGTCACTAGTTTTCAATATAGTTTCACTCCACAGGTGGGTATGGGGCTGTGCAGGGCAGGAACCCAACATGTCCAGGGTGGGGGCCAAACCTGAGGCTTCCCACATGGAAAGCTCACCCCAGCAAGAACCAAACTGGGGTTCAGCATATGGGTCAGCACAGGCCAGGGCCAGGATCCCATCCTCAAACCCCAGGGCTACAAGATGGGCACACAACCTGCTGCGCCATCCCAGCATCCCCTCCTTTCTTAACTTACATGCTATTGTCTTATTTTCAATTCTATATATTTTAACCCAGAAGATATTAAAATATTACTTTATACTTTACTGTTCATCTATATTTACACTTACCCACACATTTACCTCTTTTTAAAAATCCTTCATTCCTTACTGTAGCTCAGCTTTTTCCATCTGGAGTCACTTTCCTTCTGCCTAAAGTATATCAATTAAGATTTCCTTTAGTGAAGCAAATTCACTAAAGTGGTAGCAAACTCTACATTTTCTTATATGAAAATGTCTTTGGGGATGCTGGGTTGGCTCAGTGGGTTGAGCACTCATTTTGCAACCTTGGGGTCCAAGGATCAAACCCCAGCCCTGGCTCCGGCCCATGCTGACCCATATGCTGAACTGAGGTGTGCCCACAGTTCAGTTCTTGCCGAGGCCCATGCAAGGGACCCCTGGCCTGGTTTCTGCCCTGTGCAGCCCTGTGCCCACCTGTGGAGTGAAACTATGTCGAAGGCTAATAATGTACAACTATGGAGACTGCTCTGGGTCCTCCCCACTTCTCTCTGTCTCTCTCTGTCAAAAGAATGAAAGAAAGAAAGAAGGAAGGAAGGAAGGAAGGAAGGAAGGAAGGAAGGAAGGAAGGAAGGAAGGAAGGGGGAAGAAGGAAGGAAGGAAGGGAAAGAAAGAAAGAAAGAAGGAAGGAAGGAAAGAAAGAAAGAAAGAAAGAAAGAAAGAAAGAAAGAAAGAAAGAAAGAAAGAAAGAAAGAAAGGAAGAAAGAAAGAGAAGGAGGGAGGGAGGAAGAAGGGAAGGAAGGGAAGGAAGGAAGAACATGTCTTTATTTGATATTTTCTCTGCATAGAACTCTAGGTTGTCAGTTATTTCATTACAGATAACATTCCATTGTCTTCTTTCTTCCATCATTGGTATTGAGACAAATGTAAATCACTCTTTTCAGGGTAATTTGTCTCTTTCTCTGGTTGCTTTTAGGATTTTCTCTTTGCCTTTGGTGCTCTGCTTATGAATGTTTGGCTTGATATATTTCATCAGTTCTGTAAAAAATCTCAATTACTTCCTCAAATAGTTCCTTCTGACCAATTCCCTATTTCCTTTTTGAACTCCAATTAAATGCATGTTAGAACTTCTCACTCTCTCCTCTGTCTTTTAACTGTTCCTCCATATTTTTCTGTCTTTTTATCTCCTTGTACAGCATTCTGGTTTTCTTATAACTTATCATCCAATTCACTAATCTCTCTTTGGTTTTGTATAATATGCTATCTAATGGTAAACCATTAAGTTTTTAAATTTCATTTTTGTATTTTTATTTCTAGAAGTTCCATTTGGTCTTTCCAAACCTGCTAAGCTACTTTTCATTGTTACCCATTCCTTGAAGATAGTTACAAGCTTGCCTTTATTTCAGTGAACGGAAGAAATGTAGTTATTTACCGGTAAATTACCGGTAAATACATAGAGAATTTGTGAATCTTTTGTTTCTTTCTAGCAGTTGCTTCTGCTGGTTCTCTCATCGTCTTTTGTTTCCTCCTCTGCTTTGTTCTTTTGGACTTTATTGCTCATTGACCCTGGAAAATCAGGAAGATGCCATCCTCCAAAGGAAATTCACCTTTGACAGGTGTTGGGGGGCAGGAAGCAGCAGTAACCTTGAACTCAATTCATGGCTTGAGGTTCTCTGGATTAAGGTGTTATAAAACCATCCTCAAAATCTGTGCAAAACTGGCCAGTGACCACAACTTACCTTTGCTTCTTCCTCTTACTCTCTTCAGTACTTGAACAACCTTCCCTGCTATCTCTTAGGAGTGAGCAGACATGGTTTTCCTTCTGCTCACCTCTCCCCTCAGTAGTTCCAGCTCTATATGGAGATGGTCTTTTATGCGATTGTCCACCTTAGACAAGCTATGAAATTTGGCTTCTAACCTCCTTATCCTGCAAAGCTGCTAATACCAAAGCCCATACTTAATAGGATCAACAAATGTTCCCCAGGCCAAAGCAACTCCAGTGTTCTAATGATCTGCACATCTCTCTAGGTTTCCACTTGACCCTAGATTTGGGCCTTATAGGTTTTGTATCTCTTCTCAGCTCTTTAGTGCTTTTCAGAAAAAAAAAAAAATTTTTTTTTTAATTTTTTAATTTAAAACAATACATCCAACATTTTAATATTTTTCAGCAGGAACTTCGGTCCAAATAACCTCACCTACCATTATCTGAAACAGAAGTCTACCATTTCTTTTTTTCATTACCATTGATTGAATTCATTCTCTTGCTGCTGTTTGCATGGCGTTCCTCTTGGCAGGGGAGGGGGAAATGACCACGATACTCTTTCTGGGTGAGCTCTTTTCCCAGCCCAAAGGCTCTCTTTTTCCCTCCTACCAGAGACCAAGTGTTTCCTACAAATGTGACAGTGTGTGCTTCTGTATCCAACCCCTCTTCTTTTGTTTCTTTGAATTAAACCACATCCAGAAGCATTTCTTCTACCTGTGGTATATCTAGTGCTCACAACTGTTGCAAGTGCGGGATACAGCTTGTTCACATCAGGGTGCACTTGTCACCTTAAACAATATGACTTTGTGGGACTCTCTACGATCTGCTGCTAGGCTCTCTCTCTCTCAGTCTCTGTGCTATTTCTCTTCATTTCTTCAACTATTGCATGGCTTCCACCTGATCTCATTTTGGGGGGACAGTCTTTACAAACAAACATGTTAGAGTTTATAATTAAGTTTTTTTCCTAATTTTGCTGGGAATGGGGTTTGCAAGGTTTCCATTATTATTTTTTCACCTTCCTTGTTGTTTTTTCATGTTTTTCAGGAAAAGAATGGGAAATGCTAACTAATACAGCAATGTTTATACTCCAGGGCTGGAATCGTCTTGATTTCTCTCTTCCTCTCACATCTAATACCAAATACATCATCAAGTCCTGTCAACACTACCTTCAAAATATATTCAGGATGTATCCACTTCTCACCACAGGCACTGCCCTGGTCCAAGTCACCACTGTGTTTTGTCTGGTTTAGTACAGAGCCTCCTAATTAGTTGTCCTGCACACACCTTAGCTGCCTACTATCTATTCTTAATACAACATTTACAGTTTTAACATGAGCCAGGTCATGTCTCCTATGCTCAAAATCTTCCAATGACTCCCTATCTCACTAGAACAAAACCCAAAGTCTTTAACACAACGGTAAGGTCCCACATTCCTTCCAGCTCCCCCTCTTCGTTACTGGTTGCATTCCGGCTACAATATCCTTCTTGCTGCTTTTGAAATAGGTCAAGCACATTCCCACCTTTGCCCTCGCTAAATACTCTGCAGGAGCATTTCCTCGCGACTCCTAGTTTTCCTCGGGACCCACTCCTCACTCCATTCACATCTCCGCTCACCTGTTCCTTGATCAGGAGGTGTTCCCTCAACAACCTCTGCTAACATAACATCACTACCCCATACATCCACTCTGTGTCTCCTTCCCCAATTTATCTTTCTTTTTTGGTACTTATCACCATCTTACATATTTTATATTTATTTGCTTTTTGTTTATAATTGTCTGCTTTTCTGCACCAAAATACAAGCTCTATGAGAGCAGAACCTTCGCCTGGTTTTGTTCACTGATGTATCAGAGCATCTAAACGGTACCCAGCACTGAAGCGAGCGCTCCATAAATGTCACGGCAGGAACGCTGTGGCCTCAGTGGCATCCAAGTGCAGGAAGCGCAGCAGAAGTAGAGACCAGGCAGCTCCTCCCTCTCTGCGGCCATGCGGCTTCTTTGCTCCCTCAGCCCCCTTTCCGTCATGACATCTTCACCCTGAGTCTAGTGCTTCCCACCGGAGGCTCCTCAGCGCACTGGTTCAGTGTCCCATTCCCAATATCTGATTAGTCTGCCTTAGTCCTAGAACCCATCCAGTGTCCAATTAGCCATTGCTAATGGACATAAGTGGCTAATGTGCACGTGTCTATTCACATGCCAAGTAGAATCTCCAGGCTCTCGACAAAGGGGAAAATGCTAAAGATCTTTAATTTAAATACAGAACAAGCCTCCACTAATACACCCCTGACATTGTCAGAGGGAACATACATAACTTCTATGAGGGTACCTCTGACTCAAATGCCCTCAGAGTCCTGGCAAGTCATACAAGAGTGAAGGGGTCAGGGTCGTCAAGAAGGCAAACGAAGGAATCTCTGCTACATCCAACGAGGGCAGTCACCATCAGCAACTACTGCCAGCAAGGATGAGGGCCCAGTGTTGTATGAGCTGATGGCTCAAAAGAAGCCAAGATATTTGGAAATTTGGAAATTTTAGTGTGAAATCTCCCACTTTTCAAATGATGACAATTAATCCAATTTTTAAAAAGTAAAACACTACAGATCAAATTTAACATATCTGCTGACCAAATTTGGCTCAGGGCTACCAGCGTGTGATTCTGTTTTATACAGTCAGCTCAAAAATAGGACACAGGTAATTCATCACACTCAAAAGTCATGTTTCCCAAAGGGTTCAATGGGAAGATTTCATTAGCTGAAATAACCAGAACGCCTAGTCCCCTTTCAAAGTGCCTGTCCCCAACTGCTCTGCCAACCCTAGTACAACTTTTAACTGTGCAAGGCAAGGCTTAGTGAAAAGCATTTGAGCTTTAGAATCCAACAAATCTAAGTTAAAAACCAATGGTACCTCCTACTGTCCCTTAACCTCCCTAAACCTCAGTTTCCTCATCTGCTAAATAGGAATACAGCAGGTCCTTGAAAACATCATTTCATTCAACGTTGTTTTGTTATAACATTGATGAGGAAAGAAAATCAGTTCCCAACCAGGGCCGTTGTGTGTGTAGAGTTGGTACATTCGCCCCATGTCTGTGTATGTTTTCTCTGGGGACTCCGGTTTCCTCCCACACCCCAAAGGTGTTCACAGCGGTGAACTGGCATGTCTACATTGTCCCCATTGGAGTGAGTGAGTGAGTGAGTGAGTGCGTGAGTGAGTGAGTGAGTGCACACACTCAGGAATGAAAGAGCATCCTATCCAGGGTGGGGTTTCACCTTTTGCCCGGAGCTGCTGGAACAAGCGCCTGTCATTTTTGACCTTGAACTAAAATAAGCAAGTTAGAAAATAATCATCTTACTTGTTTTAATTTACCTTTCTTAAGTGTATGTACAGCTTACATGTTTAACATTAGAAGTGTTTGGGGGTCTTTATTTACGTTTGGTGATGTTTTTGTGACCAGAAATGTGTTGTAGTAACTTAGCTCTTGTTTATATCAATTAGCCTATGATAAAATTGGTTTAGGGGACACCAGCGGGATAGCTCAGCAATTAAGCACTTGCTTCGCAATCGTGAGGTCCAGGGTTTGGTTCTGACGCCAGCCCGTGCAAACCCATGTGCTGAACTGTAGCATCTGGTAACTGCTGAGATGGCTCAACAGCAAAGGTTCTTGCCTCCCATGCGGGAGGCCCCCAGTTTGGTTCCCACCCTTCGTGGCCCCACATCTGTTCTGGGCCTTCTCTCTCTCTCTCTCTCTCTCTCTCTCTCTCTCTCTCTCTCTCTCTCTCTTTCACCTTCTCTCAAAATAAATAAAATAAAATAAATTTGTTTTGTTATTTGTCGTTTCTCTTAAAGTCACAGTTTCCAAGAACCTCTCAATGATGTTATGTGAGGACGTTCTGTACTAATACCTGCCTAGAAGGGTTCTAAGGAATAGCGGTAAGTAAGTAAAGTGCCTGGCACATAATGAAGGCACAGACCATAACTACTATTAACAGATGAGGAGCTGCCCTCCCCATAGAAAGGCATGACACCTGATAATCTATGATTGTGACACAGGATGTTCATAATAAGCCAATCCCACCAAAACCTCTATGGGGAACAAGGAGAGGGTAAAAATTCACTTAATAAATAAAATATGAATGAGGAAATGGTGGGATAGCTCAGCAGTTGAGTGCTTAGCTCACAATCTCCAGGTCCAGGGTTCAATTCCTAGTTCCAACCCATGCAAACCCATATGCTGAGCTGTGGCATAACAACCAACGTCATGATGACATAATGGCAAAGGTTCTTACCTCCCATGCAGGGGGCCCCCAGTTCCGTTCCCACACCCACCTGTGTGGAATGAAACCATGTCACAACTAATGATGTACAACCATGGAGACTGCTCTGCGCCCTCCATTCTTCTCTCTTGCTTTCTCTCTCTCTCTCTCTCTCTCTCAAACAATATAAATAAATAAATAGATAAATAAATAAATAAATAAATCTTTTAAAAACTAGAATACGGATGAGCAGTACAGCCATTCAGGGGCCCAGGTCTTTAGACTAATGCAGTTGTTTGTGAACACAGTCCAGAATGCCCTTTTTAGACATTAGCACTCATCCAAATTCATAGATATCAATTGTCTGATTATTCAAGAGCTCCCTTAACTTTTTTTTTTTATTGTTTTTGACAGAGAGAGAGAGAGATACAGAGACAGAGAGAGAACTGAACTGAGGGAACTCCCCAGTTCAGCACATGGGTCCGCACAGGCCAGGGCCAGGATTCGACCCTGGATCCCCAGCGCTGCAAAGTGAGCACTTAACCCACTGAGCCATCCTGGCTTCCCCTCCCTTAACTTTTAAAGACACTTTTTGTGTGCATATGATAACACCACACTGAGTCAAGAACACGCATGCCAATTCTCCAATGGCCTAGAAAATATTAGTTCCATGACTCAAGGAGACACGAGTGGCAAAAGGAAGCCCTGTTTGAGAAGTGTGAACTGTACTGTCCTCTCCATCTGATATGGGCTGCCCAGGGCTGCAACAGGCCAGCCCCACCTCTACTCACCGCAGGGGAGCAACTGCGGCAGAAGAGCATCCTCCACCACTGGAACTATTGCCTCTCTCATCCACCCCTCCCCTACCCTGTGCTCTCCAGGGAGGAGCCACTCAGTGAAGACCCAGGCCAGGGTGCTATACAGAACACTTGGCTTCACACCACACAGCACACGCCTGGAGGGTCATGAAACAGGAAAGGGGTCATCCTAAAAGAAAACATGCAAAGGATGCTCCCACCAGACACAGAGAGGACCCTTGGCTGCAGAACCCAGAATCACATTTCCACCAGCAGCGCACTCTCAGTAGCTTCTCCACCCGTGAGGCTTAAAAAGAAACTCGTCTCTGATCACCAGTACTTTCCCACTAGGAAGAGCTGCGCCCTCCATCGCAGCTTTGCCTGGGCCTATTCCTATTTCTCAGGTTCTCATGGCTGTTATAATCATGCATGTCCATTATCAGTTTTCCTCTAGGGAGAGACCCAAGCACCAGAAAATCACTTATCTCCTTCACTGCCAAGCCTCTCCTAGTAGGCAGGCAATCAGTAATTATTTAAGCTAATTTCTAGATTAAAAAGAGAGGGAGGGAGTCTAAGATGAGTGGAGTACAGGTCAAGATCAGCCAAGAGTTGACAATCAATGCAGCCGGGCACTGGGTAACGAAAGGCTCATACTCTTTTCTCAATTTTTGTATATGGTATGTTTGAACTTTTTTGTTATAAAAATAGCTTTTAAGGAAAGTTTGGGGACACAGATACAACCTGAAGACAAAACCCAACATTCTTCACTCTCTCCTCTATGTCTGGACACAGAAGAATCTGGGAAGTGTTTAAATCAAAAGGCCAGAGGGTTTCTGCACTCCCCAAGCACAGATTATATCTTCTAAGCACAACACTCAGTGTCCCCAACAAAATCACCCTTGAAACCTTCCCTAGAACTTTTCAAACTTATTCTGGCAGGACCCAGCTTCCCGTCTTGACCTATAAGCCCTTTGCCTCCACAGATTTGCCCACAGCCTCGTCCCACTACCAGGGCCTCTACTTCCTGTTCCTAACTATTATGTTGAGCAATCCAGTTAGTGAAATAGGCCGGGTGGCAGACAGACGCCTGTGTGCCGGCAGCTTGTGTAGTTGCACCTCCCTCCTGGGTGTCAGAAGTGAGGGTGCTGTTATCACTTTCAAGGAGTCAGGGAACACTTTATATGTCCTTCTTCTTCCTCTTCCCTTTGACCTCAATTTGTTCCTAATAAGAACTTTTTTATCATCTAAAATGGAGCTTTTCAACTATTAACTTTGGGCTGAACAATACCTTGTTGGGGGAACTGTTCTGTGCATTGTAGGACATTCAGAGCATCCCTGTCTCTACCTACTAGATGCCAGCGGCACGTACCCCACCCCCAGCTGTCTTAACCAACAATGTCCCCAGATATTGTCAAATGTCCCCTAGTGGGCAAAATTGTCCCCTGTTGAGAAACACTGGCCTAAAAGATATTGGAAAACCAAGCCCAATATTGTCCTGGCTAAATAAATAAATAAGAAAGAGATCATGGTAGGCTGACCAGACATCTGTTTTAAATGGGACAGAAAACAATAGTACCGTTCCATTTCAAATGGTACGTGTGGTCAGCCTAGTGTTACTGGGCTAAATTCAAAGTGTCAGTAGGCTGACCATATGGACTGTTTGAAACAGGACAATACCATTGTTTTCTGTTCCGTTTAAAACACGATGTCTGGTCAGACTGGAGTATAGAGTTTATTTGCATAGATACTATTAGACAACATATTGCAACTTTTAAATTTATGAGTATGAATACTTAGGAAATGTTGTACCTGAAGCTAGAAACACATACAGTAACAAGAGAAAAATGAACCTACAATTCTCACAGCTATTTTCTCTTTGTAGTTTCTTGTGTAAACCTTGTTTGTTTCCTCCAAATTATCCTGTTATCCTGCCAATGGGTAATCATTTCAAGCTCAAACCCTCTCTGAAGTGCCACACACTCTGCATTGGGAGGAAAAATGTCCAAGGAGGCCCTGGGCACTCCCTCTGAAGTGTGCTGGTTCACCAGTGCAGATTTACTTGGGGTCACTGGAGAACAGGATACACCAAAAGAAGATTTCCCAACAAAATCAGAAAAAAGCATCACATCACCTATGTGTCCTCATAGTACAACTTCAAATAACACCAGATTCCCAATGTGATCAAGTTGCTCAACACGAGGCTAAAGGAGCCATGGTAAGAGGCTGCAGTACTCAAGGGGAAACACTAGTATATTTCTTCATTAGGCAGAGGGAGTTTCCCACTGTATTTAAATGGTATACTCCTTTCTTGAGAAGAAGCGCTGTCTTCTGGTCTGCAGAGGTCCCGTCTTAGCCACCGTCTATTACCAGCTCACATAGCTGTCTCTCCTCCCCACCCCACCAGGCCTCCCAGCTCCACCCAGCAGGTCTCCCAATGCCCCCCTTACGCCACATTGATGCTGACTTGCTCCTCCTCTCTGATGCTTGTGGACAGGCGCTGGGTACAGGGGAGTCTGTCTTCAGGGGTCCATTCCTCCCTCTTTAGTCTCATGCCACTGACTATGTCGGTCTGGATCACTTCCATCTTCGATTCTGGCCAAGGTCTCCGACTCGGTCTCCCTGGTTTAAGTTTCCCCTTTCGCCCAGGTTTCACATCAATG
This sequence comes from Craseonycteris thonglongyai, assembly GCA_004027555.1. Taxonomy (NCBI): domain Eukaryota; kingdom Metazoa; phylum Chordata; class Mammalia; order Chiroptera; family Craseonycteridae; genus Craseonycteris; species Craseonycteris thonglongyai. The sequence continues at coordinate 29,144 of PVKE010010485.1, read as the reverse complement.
GTGACCTCTCAAGAAAGATGGGCTGAGCGCCTTGCGGTTTCTGATTCCTTGTCCCAGGATCCAATCCTGGGCTCGCTGGTGCATGGATTTGTGAAGTACACCCAGTGTTCAGTCCTGGAGGTGCCCCAGCATGCGTAGAATGAGTGGTGAGTGGGACAGGTGTGCATGGGGGACCTACCCACTGGAGAGATCGTTGGTGGAAGGAGAAGGGGGTGGGTACTAAACTCAATGACCTTCAAGTTTCCCTTCAACCCTGACTTGCCATGATTCTGGAAACTCGTGGGTCTGCCATGCAGGTCATTGCCATCATCTGACCCCTGGCATCCTGCAAAGTGATGCCAAAGAGCCCCCTACAGATGTCCCTCACGTGCTTACCCCACTTCTGTGGGATGACTACTTTTTTGGTTGTCTCTTTTTGTTTTTAATTACAAAAGATGTAATTAAGATGCTGGTGGCAACAGAATAAAATAGTACTGAAGTGTTTAAGATGAAGTCTCTCACTGTCGCACTCCCATGGTAGCCGCTGACAGCATGGAGTGTGTGGCTTCTGGTCCTTCTCCATGACACATAACACATACACTGCACACACACACTCCCAGCTCTATAAGACACTTGATCCTATACTGTGCCTTAGGGGAGAGGGCATTTAATTCTTACATGTATTGAATCATCTCTCCAGCTCCCCAGGAGGTTAAAGCTAGTCAGTGCATCTGCTTCTATTGCTGTTAATCCACCAGCAAGGAAATGGAAGGCAGCAAGATCAGATATCTCGCTAAAAATCACAGATTAGCTGGTAGCAGAGTTAAGATCAGAACCCAAACTCCTAACCCAGTGTTCGTTATTATACTGTAAACCACTCTTCTCCTCCCCAGAGTGCAGAATGCAGTGCTGTACAGACAGCAGGTAGAAATAAAATACCTGTTGAAAGAATAACTTACAGAGGCGAGATGCGCAGTGGTTAAGGACTTGGACTTGACTCGGGCTGCCTCAGCTAGGGTCTGGCTGTCATTTGCTTATCCAGAGTCAAGCAACTGGGCCTCAATTTCATCATCTGTAACATGGGTTATATAGGATCTTCCTTATGGGGTCGTTAAAAAAAAATTGGGTAACAATATCTGTAAAGCACCGAAATCAGTGTCCAATACATGTGCTAATAAAATCACCATCATAGCTCTAATATACCCCCTAATACATTATCATCCTTCTTAAAACTTAGGCTAAGAAATTAAAACTAGATCTTGTTATCTCTGAACCCTACCCCCCAAAAAAAAATCAGAATGGGTTAAAAACTCTTACTATGTTAGTCCAAAAATATGTAAGTGACACAGTCACTGACACCATCATTCCAGGAAAGAATGGCCTCATAATAACCTCATAGATCAAAAGCATTTTAACACCTATGGTACCAAAGAATAAAAAGACTTAACAGTCTCTAGCAGTAATTATCTAAGTAAAGCAGGCTGAAAATCTGTTGGAGAATTGTTCTTACCATGATAATATGTCTAATAAATTGCTACTTCTACACTAAAAGTACTGGTGTTGCAGAACTGGCATACTAATAGAAAGATTATTATAGAAACACTATTAAAATAAATTGAATGGTATTAAAGATTCAACACTACAACAGTACCTGATTGCAAGAGAGTTCAAGCTGCCTTGTTTAATGGGCAGAAAAAGTGCTAATTGAGCCCACTCTTAGAAGCTGTCCCTAGGCAGGTCCATCAACCACAGGTGGTAGCAAGAGGTCTGTGGACCAAATGAGGAACCAATAATGTCAACCCAGTTGAATACAATCCCACCAGGAAGATGGAGCGTGAAGACCCAAGGTTTCCTGCTCAGGAGGGGTAATCCGGCAAAACGGACAAGTATCCAAAGTTATTTGAACCTCGGTTTTTTTCCTTAACTGCTTCATCAGAAAAACTTCTAATTCCTCCTCTACTTAACTGAAGAAAACCAAATAACCCACCATAGACTGGCAACCCTCAATAAACAACATAAGCAGAGGCAGAGAAAACCTTGTCATTGTGATCAGAGTCTTCTCAAGCGACCAGAAGATGCTGAATAGCTCTCCGGGAGCACCTTGGCCAAACGCATCTCCCCGCCAACAGACCAAAGCTCAGTGGATCTTAAAGAGTTGCTAGACTAAAGCCATTCACCATGCGTTTCAGGATCTATTTTTCTTTCCCACCTTGCTAATTAACTAATCAGGGACGGCAAAGCACCTTGCAAATATGAAGTGTCAGGAAAATTCTAAATTCGCCTACCTGGTCTAACTGTAATTGCTAAATTAGGAAGGGAGCAAGAGTGGGAGGCTGAGTTATCTTCCCGATTGCTGCAATCCAAGGGCCAGGGCTCACTAACGTAGAGGCGGTGAGACCCGTGAGCCCTGCAGCAGCCTCCGGGCCTGGAGCAGGGCTCTCGGCAGGACTTCTGGAAAGGAAACCTGGAACAGGGCCACCCCGGAGCAACGGGAACGCTGCTCGCGAGGCGCATCCTCGCTGCTCAGCCTCCATCTCCCCGCATCTCTCTGATGTCAACAAACCCAGACCACAAAGTGAAACTTTCCGGGCCCCCGCTGTCGCGCTGGGTCGCTGCCCCCTGCCTGGGAGCGCGTCGCGGAGACAGGTGTGGGACCCGGTCCCCAGCCCCAACGATTGTGTAATCGGCCCGGGAGGGGGGGCTTGGGACCAGCCCCACGCGGGGATGCGGAGCGCGGCCCGGGGACCTCGGTGGCAGGCGCGGCGCCTGGAGGTGTGGGGGGGATGGGAAGGCTGTCGTCCCGCCCCCCGGGACCGCCCCCGGGAGGCAAGGGGAGCCGCGGGGCGGACACAGCCCGGAGGGGGCGCCCGCGCGGCGTAGGGATGCCGAGGAGAGCACTCTATGTCTCGGCAGCGCAGCCATCCTTACCTGAGCGCCTGGCCAGCACGGCGGGAGGCGTCTCGGGATACCAAGGTGGCGGGCAGCGGGCGGCAGCGTTGACAGCCACCCGGGCCACAGCATGTAAGTACCGCGGCGGCCGGCGGGAGCGGGACTGACAGCCCCAGGCTCCGCCTCCAGGCCCCGGGCCCCGCCCCCTCCGCGGGCGTGTATCTGGCCCCGCCTTCTCCGCTCACCATCGGGGTCAAGCTGGGTACACTGGGGGGCGGGGGGCCGGGGGCACTAGCTTCCGATTGGCCCTAGGGCTACCCGCCCCGCCCACTCCCCTGGCAAGAAAGCCGCGCGTGCGCAGTGGCTGCAACGGGCAACGTATGACGGGGAGTGTTGTCATTCCTGGTGTCTGACCGCAGGTACCGAGCATCCTTATCTGGGACGGCTGGGGACGCGGGATGACCTGAGGAACCAGGAATCAGACTCAAGCTCCACAATGAACTGCCCTCATTTACTTGTGAACGAATCTGCGGGAGAAAACCAAAACAGAATGGGAAAGGCTCTAACCAGAGGAGACCCCGAAACTATGACGTGCAGCAGAAAACGAGCCACCGGCTTGGATGCACCTGCGACGGGTCTAGGGGTGCTTTCTCCACTCACTGAATTCGCTCCCTGGTCAGCAAGTATGATGCGTGTGCAGATAGTCTAGAAGTTGTGCGACGAGGTTAAGGCGTTAGGGTAGTAACAACAGAGAAAGTGAGTGATGCTGAAGAAAGTGACCCTCCTCCAGCCCCTACCTCCTCCTCCCCTGCCCCTCTCTGTCTGTCCCTCCTCTCTCTCTTCACTGGTTTTCCGGTACCGTCAGCTTGTAAACAAGATCAAGTCTCTCCAAACTGAGACCCAGCAATTCCACTCCAAAGTATATGTTCAAGGACATTGGAAACAATCTACACCAAATATTTATAATGGCCCCAAAGTGGAAACAATTGAAATGTTCTTTGATGAATGTATAAACAAATTATGGTTTATCAATACAATAGGATATTATTGAGCAGTTAAACGAAAAAGAACTGCTACATGCTATAATATGGATGAACGTTGAAAACTAAAAGAAGCCAGACACAAAAGACCACATAGTGTATGAGTCCATTTATATGACGTGTCCAGCATAGACAATTTCACAGAGGAAAAGTAGATTAGTGGTTGTGGGGGCTGGGGAAACAGGAAAATGGGGAGTGACTGAAAATGGGCATGGGGTTTCTTTTCAGGGGGTGATGAAAATATTCTGAAATTAGGAGTGATACTTGCACAGCTTTGTTAATAATACTAAAAGCCACTGAATACTATAAAAGTGAATTTTATGGTATGTGAATTATATCTCAATTTTTTTTAAGCTCAAACTACCAAAAAAAGCCTAACTCTCTTGACATTGTACCCCTTCCAGCTAATATGCAGTTTCCCAGCCTTCCTTAAAGATCTGTTTTTATTTATTTATTTTGACAGAGACAGGGAGAAGGGGGAGGGCCCAGAGCAGTCTCCATAGTTGTACATCACTAGTTTTCAACATAGTCTCATTCCACAGGTGAGCATAGGACATGAACCAGGCCGGGGGTCTCCAGCATGGGAGGCAAGCCTCTGCAAGGTGGGGACCTCCCACATGGAAAGCACGTCCGGGGCAGGAGCCAAACCAGGGGCCTCTCATATAGGGAGCTTGCCCTGGTGAAAACCGAACTGGGGGCACAACCCAGTTCAGCATTGGGTTCACCCAGGCCAGGGCCAGGGATTGATCCCTGGACCCCAGGGCTGCAAGCTGGGCATTCAACCTGCTGAGCTATGCTAGCATTCCCTGCCCAGGCCTTCTTATCCAAGATTCTATACTCCCTAGGTTGTGGTTTCTGTGCCCACCAGAGCTCAAATCTGCTCTCTCCTTGAATGCTGTTGCTTTCTATGACCCTGAACATCTCCGGGTCTCCTCCTCTCCATTTCTGTCTTTTAACCTTCTTTTCCTTGGGAACCCTATTTTAAATATTGATGTTTTTCATGGCTCCTTCCAAAACCCTTCCTAGGTTATATTGTGCATGTCTATGAATTCTGTTACTGTGCTTCAAATTCTAACAACTACCTGATAGCCCATAGACTTCTCAGTCATCATGTCCTTAGCAACTTGTCATCTCTCCTCCCCTTTCTCTACCTTCTCTCCAGTGGTGATATTATTGCATGCTAGGGCCTGGGAGTCATCCTTAATTCTTCCCTCTTCTTTCTTCCAGAGTCAACCAATTTTTATCCCATAAATGTTCTTAAATCCCACAGTTCTCTTATACTTCATCTACCATAGCCCTAGTCCACTCCTCCATCATCTTTTGTCTTTTAATTCCTTCATCTTTTGTCCCCTTCAAATCTAGCTTCCAAACAGCTGGTGAAGTGGACACCTCGTTGCTTTAACTGACATAGCTAAAATTTCTCTTAGTTATGGTAGCAACACCCTGATTTTTCTTTAAGAACCACCCTTCCCTATGAGATCTAGGCTTGGTGGAACTGTCAGTCAAGATACTGACTTTACCTGGCCCAGGCTGGGTGTGCCCTCAAGATGGGCAATACGGTATTCTTCATCTGGAATTTGATTCCCGGGCAGAACAACATAAAAGCTGAGTGTGTTTGGACCTGATTCTTCCTGACCAAAGAAACTGTTGGTCAGTTCCTGCTATTGCTGTTCCAGGAGCTCCTTTCAGAGCCTGGGTTCTGCAGCTTTTCCTTCAGTTTTCTGGTTGATCCCATATCATTCCAATGTGTTCCATTTTAGGAAGTATATTAGAGCTGCCTAACTGATACAGAAATATGTCTAAGATACAAACTGTCTTTACCTACTTGGAACTGTTTAAAGGCACCCTACCACCCACAGGATAGACTACCAGCTCTGTGACCCAGCCCCTGCCTGCCTCTCCTGCATCTTCCATCCCTACTCCCTGCTCTTACATTTCTACCCTCCTGAATTACTTGGAGTTTCATGGAAACTCACTGTAAGATGTCTCAGTGTTCTAGAGTCCCCTCCATGCAGAATACCCTTCACTATTTTTCACCAGCTAACTTCAACCATCCTTGAAGGCAGCGGTGTCCAACCTTTTAGCTTCCCTGGGCCACACTGGATGAAGCATTGTTTTGGCCACACGTAAAATACACTAACACTAATGATAGCTGGTGAACTTTTTTAAAAAGTTGCAAAAAAATCTCATAATGTTTTAAGAATTTGTGTTGGGCCGCATTCAAAGCCGTCCTGGGCCGCAGGTTGGACATGCGCACTTTAAGGAGTTCTCCTCCTTCCAAAAGTCTTCCCTAGCTTTTCTCTTCTCCCAACGTTCTGCTTTCCTCTGTGTCCTCAAAGCACCCTGTTCTTCCACCTATTATTGCACTTGATGTCAGAGTATTTTACTTTTCCATTGACTTATCTGCCTTTCCCACTAACATTGGAGTGCCTGGAGGAGAGTACTCTTCTGTATCTTTAGTGCTTAGCAGGCTGCCTGATATCAGGCATGTACCCAGAACCCTTCCTTTCTTCTTTTTTTTCTGTAATTCCCAAATAAGAGAAAGGGATCCCATGGAGGGACATTAAGGAGCATTTTCCCCAGAGAGATGAAAAGCAAAACTCCAGGCCTAAGACATCTTATACAATTTGTCCAAAAACTGTATTTCAGTTCCAAAAAAATGTTCCAGAAGAATGGCTGACAAACCTCAATAAGACTAAAGGGCACTTATCTAAATGATATAGCTCTCATCTCTAAAATCTTTTCAATTTCTCCTGAAAGCCTTAATGGCTTAATTAGGTGCAAAATTAAGTAACTTAGACAGTTGTACTCATTATTGTGACTAAATGGCAAGGTGTGCTTCTTTTATTTTGGGGTTTCTTTTTTACAGAATATGCCTAGAAGTTTTATGTTATTTCAAGATATTAAAATTCCATTTTAGAGTGTAGACTTCTATATATACAGTAGATTCTCCATAACCGGAACTCAAGCAACTGGTAGATTTTGCCAGTGGCCTGAGTTCCAGTTAATAGAGAGTTGACTTACATTTATCTGGCATCTACCGATCCCCATGGGTGCCAGTTAACTGAGAGTGTGCTGTACATTTATTTTTCAGTTACAGTTGACATACGACATTATATAAGTTTCAGGTGTACAACATACTGATTAGACATTTATATAACTTACAAAGTGATCACCTCAGTAAGTCTAGCACCCATCTGGCACCAAACATAGTTAGTACAATATTATTGACTAGATTCACTATGTATCACTTTACATCTCCATGACTACTTTTATAACTGGCAATTTGTACTTTGTAATTACTTTTGTAAAGGTATGTTTTTGTACTTATTTGTAATAATAGATGAAGTGGCGTAATATAGTACTTCGTATTCAGATGCTGAATGGTGAGAGCTGGATTCTAGTCTCAGTTTGGCCATGACCAGTTGCTTGACCTTGGATAAGTCACTACTCTTGGACACTTGCAGTCAGCCTTCCCCGTATCCATTTCTCCATTGTTCCACCACTTTTCCTCCATTCTAACCCATGTGGTCTTGTGTAACCCTACCCCAAACTCCAAGAGTTGGGCCTGGTAGGCTTAAAGCAATCATTCTATCCCATCTCTTTGGTTACAGAAATTAGTTCACAGGCAGATATGAAACTCATTCAAGGCAATGAGATTTGAGAAGACATTTTCAAGGGCTTCTAACAAAAAATAGTTTCCTCTCATTGCTTTCGTTCCTATCAATGATGTAAGGTCTAGAATCAATGCAGCCACATGTGACCACAAGGACCGAAACCAGATTGCCAGACAGTGGGTGAATCCTGAGGAAGACAAAATAGGGAAATGGAAAATAAATAGAACCTGTTACATTGTTGAGCGGTGAGCAGGTAGATGAAGCCATCCCTGAAGCTTACAACCCCTTACTTTCTATTGTATACGCCAATAAATTCCCTTTATTATCAGAGTCTATTGTCTATGATATAAATACTAACAATAACACTTAACAATCTCTCCTGGCCTCCATTTTCTCTTAAATAAAAGTAATCTGAATAATCTCTAAGAATTCTGCCAGTTCTCACACCCTGTGAGTCTCTGAAGGGTAAATATACTCATAAAAAGGTAAAAATTGTGATTTGCTAGTAAGCACTAAAAAAATAAAATAAGACTCCCTGACCCCAACAAAAGATAGCTGAGACTGAAAATGCAGACAGAAATTCTGACTCTTTGACCTATACCAGGAGTTCCCCTAATCTCCATCCTCTCCTTCTACCCATCAGCCACTTGTCCCTATACTCCGAGAGTGGAAGAAGGGTATTCTGAAAGGAAGCATTTAAGTTGGCCCTGTTTTAGAAGACTTATATTCTTGTTGGCGGTGCCCATGGTCTTAGCCCCCTTGTTCAGATTCTGAACTCTTGTATCCAAACTCATTGACCTGAGTATGGCCCGTGCCTTCTCTCTCTCGCTGGATCTGACCTCTGAATCATATATTTAACTGGTCAACATCCCTTCATGTCTGCATTCCCACCACTGACCACCTTCAATCAATTGGAAGTGATGATATATTAGCCAGCAACTCAAGAACATGGATTCATTTATCTGTAGCAACAAGGCCTAGAGGAAGGAGAAGGTGATGGCTATTCAGTGGAGGAGAGTCTCTTAATAAAAGAGATGAAGCACCTGAGAAGCCTAAAGTTTTGAGCAAATTAATACACTGCACTAGCAATTATGTAAGAAAGTTTTCACATATGAGGATACATAGTCCATTGAAAGTAATGCACTTGGACATGTAATTGTAATCTACATACTAATGTGGAAAAGCAGTGCCTGGGTCTCCCTGCCAGGTATTGCATTGGGACACTAGGTCCATATCTGAAAGCACTGGGAACCTCGGGAAGAGGCGATATGGAAAGAATCCAGGTTGCTTCCTGGAAGTAGAAATTAAGCGCATGCTGCAGATTAAATTTGCTCTTGATTCTGGCTTTGTAAGATTCATTTAAAAAGACAGGTTGTCAGCACTGTTTAAATTCATTCATTTCACATTTTATGACCAGATAACCTTTCCACATAGAGATGACTAAGACAATGTTGCTCCTATTCTCTGGGAGCTCAGGCGCTGGACACTAGACCATCAGGTTGCAGCAGGAAACAGAGCTCATCCCACATGGCTCACGTGAAGAGACTTCAATGAAAGGGCTCCTTGCAGAGTAGGGGTTGTGGAGCACCCAGATATGAACCACAGCAGAAAAGCCTTTCCACCGCTAGGAATGAAGAGACAGGCAGAGGAAACGAGGACGGAGCTGTGGAGGACGGGCTGCTGGCAGAAGCTGTAGATCGGCAGAGATTCTGCCAGAGGAATGGCTTCAGAGGCAGTGTGAAGAAAGCACCTGGGCTTCTCCTACCTCCCTCACACTTTCCAGTCCCCTGCAAGTGCCCGTCACGAGCTGACCTGAACAGAAAACCCATGAGCAAGGGAGTCCAGATGATGCAGTCAACAGAGATCAGCCTCCTGGGGCCAAAATAAAGCAGAGGAAGGTGGAGAGTGGGTATGGCAGCATAAACAAGAATAATCTACCTATTCCACCCCATTTACCATCCAACTTCCATTTTTGCTCTTCATTTGAGTGATGAAAATCTCAACGAAGGCAGGGAGGGAGGATCCATTAGCATAAAATAAGTTTGGATACGGTAGCCTGTCTTGGGCAGAGGTGATAACCACAGCTCCCTTCTCCCATTATTTATTCTATGTCCACCGCACCCTCGACCAGCACCTCAGCTGGTGGGGAGACCAAACCTTCATCTCAAAACCATGGAGCCCTGACTAGTACTCTCCATACTGGGTTGCCAGCTTCCCAGTGAACTTCATTGGAATGGAAGTTCTAACCAGTGGAGGCCTGAGTCCCCTGGGGTTAGAATACAGTCTTCCCAGCCCTATCACACAACAGCAACCCAGTTCCCCTTTGAGAGCCAGGAAAGCGATCCCCTTCTCTTCCTGCTGAGCCAATGCCACTAGGAGTCCCCAAATGAACAGGGACAAGCTCAGACGCCAATGAATCAGAACCAGGGCTGTGTTCCTTGATGGCAACACTTCTTAGAAGTCAACACCCCAACCCTGTGGAGCCCAAGATCATGGGGATGGAAACAAAACTTCTGTTAAGTGGAGCCTTCATGGTAATCGTTAGAAGGGCCCTCCCACCTCCTGTCTGTGGTTCCTGGCCCCGCATTCGCACTGTGGAGGTGACCCCACGTGGTCCCGCTGGCTTAGAGCCTATAGTACAGCTGAGCTCAAGCTCTGCACGGTGGCGTGTCCCAGCCGGCCCGCTGAGCCTCCCCGCAGACACCGTAGAAGCCCTGTGTTAAGACAGGTGCTGTCCGTCTTTATCCCCGGATGATGATGTGCACGTGCCCATAGATTTGGAATTGTTCTGTGTGACAGGAAGCACGCCTATGTCCTGGAGGCCACTCTCTTTTGGGGTCTCTCTGCTCCATCATCTTAGCATTACTCTGACTCAGCAGTCTTGGCTCTTAGCGCAGCCCTCAGTTGCGCTCTTTCTGACTAGGTTTCTGGGAGGGAGGGAGAGGGAGAGTGGAGACTAGAGAGAGAGGAAAGACTGGGTGCTGAGCACACAATGCGACGTATAGACAATGTCATGTAGAATTGTACACCTGGAAACCATGTCATTGATATCGATTAACGTCACCCCAATAAACTGAACAACAACAACAACAAAGAAAGTCTCTGGCACTATAACCGGGGCTCATATACACCCATGTGCTGCACTTTCCCCACCAGGCAGCCCTGTGCCTCAGAGAAGCACAGTGTGCCTTAGAGAAGCACCGTGTGCCTTAGAGAAGCACCGTGTGCTTCAGCTGCAGGCACTGCCCTGGCTCAGCGGTTCTCCCTCCATGACGGAGGGAGGGTGGGGGAAGGAAGGGACCCTTAGAGGCCATCAGGACGGCTTGAACCAGCTCCGAATCTGTCCCTGCGCCATCCAGGCCATTGCTGCCCCGATACAACCCGCCACCCAGGCCACGATGCTGTGGCCCTGCCGTTTCTCTGCTTGAAGAGACAGAGGGGTGCACGGTGACCTGCTCAGGGAGACAGAAAGAATCCAACGCACTGGAACGCGTTCCCCTGGGACCCCTGCCACCCCCTTCGCCATCCCCTCCACAGCCTTCTTCTGTCGTTCTGTGTTTGATGTTAGCCACACAGAGACAGCCAGCTCCACTCGGTCTCCTCCGGGGATTCCCTAGGTCTTCTGATGGTTTCTCAGATCCATTGATCCCCTTTCCCTTCTGTGACTGTCAGAGAAGGGTTGAGTGAACAGGAGGGCTGAGTCCCTGTCCTGTGCTGAGATGAGGTTTCAGAGGTAGCAAGGAGACAGGTCATAGGGAACCTGTAGCAGAAGGAGAAGAGGATTAATAAGAAGGCAGGGGCAGAGTGGGAGATGCCATTTGTGACGTTTCCATAACAGGCCTATCCATGGAGACAGAATGCAAACTCATGGTTTCTAGGAGCTGCGGGAGGCAGGATGGGGCGGGACTGCTTCGTGGGCACGGGGTTTCCTTTCAGGGTGATGACAATGCTCTGGAGGTAGGTAACAGTGGTGATAGCACAACACTGTGAAGGTGCCAAATGCCACTGAACTGCATACTTAAAAAGAGCTTTTGGTGAATTGTATGTCATGTGGATTTTATCACAATAAAGAAAAAAATCGTCAGGCAGTTGGGTTTTATTCTAATTGGAGAGAGAAGATGCTCAAGGGTCCAGGGTGAATCTGGCACTGACTGAAGTAAATCGACCTGTAAGAGAATCATCTGACCTTGGAGTGGTTCTTGGGGCATCTGTTCCTTTCAGCATGGGAATGTGATGGGGATGGAGGCAAGCAAGAGAGAGGGAGGGAAAGAGGGAGAGAGAAAGAGAGAGAGGAAGAGGGAGGGGGGAGGGAGAGAGGGAGAGGGAGAGAGAGAGAG
>PVKE010010485.1:0-17182 GCA_004027555.1 Craseonycteris thonglongyai | reverse complement strand
TCATTTGTTTTCAATTTCTCAGCATTCCCTCACCTTCCTGGGGGAGAAGCCAGAATCCAGGAAGGGGTGCTCCTCCTTCGTAAATCTTGGTTATAGGTGGAGACTTTCTTCTCCATCCACAGTCTGAGAAAGCCAGAGACGTTCTCTCCATGCCCCACACCCCCAGCTGCCAACCATGCTAGGTCTCAGACATCTGGCCCAGCTCAACGAATGGAGTGCTCCCTCTGAGACTTCCAATCATGGAGAGTGATGCAAAGACGCAGAAGCGGTTGAGAGACCGCTCACAACAGCTGAGCCCAAGAATGAGAGTCCACTGGCGAAGCAGGAGGCTGAGTGTGTGCCTTTGGCATGGAGTGTCCAGGGGCGACTGCACGTAGCACCATGTTCACCACACTGACCCCGAGGTCGGACCTCGGCTGTATAGCCACAGCCTGGCTTCTTGTTCTGGTTATCTTCCGAGCCTGGTTTGCCAGCCTCCCTTCAATTCTGAAGCTACCTAATAGCCTTCTAAAAATTCTGTTGGCTGCTGAAGTTAGCCAGAGCTTGACTCTGTTACTTGCAACTAGGAACCCTAATATGTTGATGTAGTCTTACAGCCTTCCTTCAAAACAGGAAACATGGTGCATTCCAGTGAAATGCCCACGGCTCCTTGCAGAACTGAAATGCTGACGGCACCTTGATTCTTGTGTTTGTGTGCATTTCACTTTGAATGTTACAGATGCGAAAGCAAAATGCATTTCCACGCACTGAGTTATTGTAACTATGGTGATGGGCAGAAAAAGCGCCGCCCTAGCAGTTAGCGAAGACCAGGCCACAGTAGTTGTGCAACCCTGGGCAATAGTTTCTTCCCTATTCAGGCTGAGACGACCCGTGAGCCCTTTGCCAGAACTTCAGCTTCTGTGATTTGAGAAAGGGAATATTTTCTGTTAGCCTAGGAAAAGAAACTGGTCTCTCTCCCAGAGAAGCTCTAGCTGATTCAGTGTCGTACAACTAAGACAACTTCAGTTGTCAGTCTTGACTTCATCTACTAAATAATGCAAAGTCTTTTTGACAAGTTAACACCAGTCTCAGCTCCCTGTGGGGTATGCCATCTGCAATAATACTAATGAGAGCTCACACTTGGATAGCATTTATTACATGCCAAACACTGTTCTAGAAGCTTTACATATATTAGCTCATTTAATCCTTACAACAACCGCATGAAGTAAGGGTTATTATTATCCCTGTTTTACAGATGAAGGAACAGAGGCCTAGAGAGGTTAGGTAACTTGCCCAAGATCACACAGCTAAAAGGTGCTAGAGCCAGTATTCAAACTCAAACTATTTGACTCCAGAATTCAACTGCTGGGGAAGCCAGGATGGCTCAGTGGGTTAAGTGCTCACTTTGCAGCGCCGGGGACCGGGGATCGAATCCCAGCCCCGGCCCATGAGGACCCATGTGCTGAACTGGGGAGTTCTCCCAGCTCAGTTCTCTCTCTGTCTCTGTATCTCTCTCTCTCTCTCTCTCTCTCTCTCTCTCTCTCTCTCTCTCTCTCTCTCTCTGTCAAAAACAATAATAAAAAAAACTCTAGAATTCAACTGCTGTGTGTGTGTGTGTATGTGTGAAAATTCACATCAAATAGTCTATTTTAAAGTATACAATTCAGTAGCTTTTAATATACTCACAGAATCTATGTTTTCTAATGATACACTATATTGCCAAAACTATTTATATCATCAAATAAATAAACCCAACTCATCAGCAGTTTTATAGACCAAGAAGGTAATGGTCATTGCTCTCACCCATTCCCTTGCATTAGATGATAGCAACATAATTTCCCAGTGAAGACTATGGAGCGTGGGATGATTGACAGTTCTAGTCCACTCTGCCTCCACAAAGATCATGTCTAACCTTGGTCAGCCTAGAAAGACGAGTGTCCACCACGTTGGAATCCCACATTTCCTCACAAGGTCGGTCACACTGCTTAATGACATCTCATCTCCAGAAAGTCCTGACATGTCTTCTTTCATACTTGAAAGCTTTCAACTTTGGGGGCAGAGGAGAAGGGGAAAGTGTAGAAAAAATGAAGGTTAGCAGTTCTGTGACGAGCCTTCATGTTGCGTTGGCTGGACCACCAAGACCTGACTGTGTGGGGCCTTATAGGCTAATTATTGCCACTTGTGCGTAGTCTCCTCTGTGACATCCATTCACTTGGCAACTCTGGGTGGCACCTGTTGTGTGGCAGGTGCCGAGCTGAGCCCTGGAAGCAGGGAGAGTTGGAGGGGTGGCTGGGGCAGTGGCTAGGTGGGTGTTGGGCCCATGGCTTCTCAGCCTGGTGGGGCGGGAAGTCACCTAATGGAGTTTTTCAAAATATAATATTCACTCCCACCAGATCCTGGTATCCAGGTGGAGGCTGGAGTGGCCAGTGGATATGGGGGCATGTGTATCAAAAACCTCCCAGATTCCTCTCATTTGTTTTCTCTTCCTCCACTATCACCACTGCTGCCCCACCCTTCCCCCAAGGGCACATTTTCTTTCAGAACCATCGAAGTTGGTGATTTCGGAGGTAACTTCGTGTAAAATCCTGCGGTTCATTATGAATATATTTCTCAGTTCAACTCTGTACCAAGCACTGGAGTGACAGAGTGAGTAAGACCCAGGTCCTGCCTCCTGGAAAGCCTCCATCTGGTGGGGACAGAGAGACAAGCAAGCCAACAGCATCCACAGAACATGAGGCGCCTGGGGTGCAGAGAGGCATTTTAGGAACTGACCTCCCCTCAGGACACAGTGCAACGCTCTCCTCTCCAGGAGGCTTGATTCCTTCGTGTTCTTCTCAAAGCTTCTCTTTGCCGATGGCTGAATACAGCAGTGTGATAAACATCTGATGAGTTATAAGCCTAATGTGTGTCTACCTTCCTTCTGGTTCCAGATGCAAAGCACATTCTCCATGGCACCTCACATCACTCCCAAACCCTGAACGCTAAACACTGCTCTGTCTAAAGGCCATTTTAATGAGTAGCTTGGTACAGGCAACAGCTCTCGGACATTAATATTCATGGTTAGTATTTGTAAAAAGCTTTGTTTCCATCTTTTGTTTCTGTGAAGAAGGAGTCTTAAAATGGCCAGAAATTCCCAAGTCCTGTGTATTCTATCTAGACCTCTCTTTTAGAGTATTTTCTCTTTTGGCTTCCATTTATTTCATCAGGGTTGGCAAGGAAAGTTAGTTCTGCTCCTGTCCAAGTGTTTAATGGATACTCGTGTGTCTTTTTGCCACATTGGTATAATTAATTTTATTGCAAATAGGATTTTTCTCTTTTCCCCTTTGCATACAAATGTGGTACCCTTTCAGTGTTTGCATAATAGCAGTAATTCTTCCATTTGTACAAAAGGACATGCATTATTTTGGCAGATAGATAGAGCTTTGATGGAGAGATTATTACATTTCCAAAAGCAAAGAGAATAAATCAGAATTTATCCCGACACTGACTAAACACCCCCATCCCCCAACTGCAAGGATCATGGGCCAAGTTTCTAACGCACTACCCTTTCCTCCCAGAGGATAAACCTTGCAGAACAGTCAGGCTCTGCTGGCTTGTCTCCATTCGCTGCACTGTGCTCTGTGGACTGACTCACCTGGGCTCCCTGACCCTCTGGCTTCTGGGATTGGCTAAGGGCAGGCACCAGCATGAGAATGGAGGGGGAGAGTAGAGAGAGCCTCGACCATTTGCTCTCCCTGCTCCCACCCTGCTGGCCATGGGACAGGCAGTGGCCGTGCTCCTCCTAGGCCACATCTCCCACCCAGTAGCCCCTCCCCCCTCTCTCCATCCCCCCAGCTCTCAGTGCACTCTGGCAAGCCCCTTCCTTCTCCTTGCTGCTCCAGGCCAGACCCTGGGAGCTTCACCACCCCATGTTGGCTAAGCCTGCCCACACCTACATAAATAGTCTATGTTCCACCCCTTTGAGAGTGCCATCTCTTTCCTTCTGGGAAACTGAGAGAACTACCGTATTCCTAAGACCTAGCTTAGCTCACTAGGAACACACACACACAGAGACACACAAAATCCATAGCACTGGGGAAATAATAAGGAAGCCTCAAACCCCTGAGGCACAGAAGCCTGTATATGTCTCCACAGAGAACAGTAGACTTTCAGTTAACCGGCACCCATGGGGATTGGTAGATGCCAGAAAAACGTGAGTGGACTCTCGTTAACCAGTACTCAAGAAACTGGCTGCTTGAGTCCCGGTTAGTGAAGAGTCTACAATATTTAGAAATTTCACAAAGCAGAAGAGAAGTCTGCCCCAAGCATGTCCAGCTTCACTGCAGTCATGTAAATGACTGACACTGTTGGGTTTGCCTGCCTGTCACTTGGTCACTTGTTTCTGGTCACAGCTCCTTGATTTTCCTTGAGAAACCATTCTTCCCATCTCTTGGTACATGTGGGTAGAGTGGGTTATTCTCATCCTCAGCTCAGAAGAAAGAGAAGACTCTGGCTGGATGGCCACTCAGGACATCACTCCCCCAGGCCACAGTGTTGGTTCAAGGATGGGCATGGGATCCAAGCCAGGTCAATGAAAACCAACTGGATACAATTCCAGGATTTGGCTGGGGCAGCTAGGGTAAAGGTGCTTTGCTTCCTCTGCGGTTGCTGGGGACATAAACTGAAGCTTTCGTGGCCATCTTCCATGAGGGGCAGAGCCTACCTAACTGAACAATCACAAAGGAAACATTCACAAAGAAAGGGAGAAAGAAAAATTGAGTTCTGATCACACCATTTGAGCCCAGGATCAAGCCTTGCATTGTCATTGCAGTTACATGAGCCAAACATTCTCTTTTGTTTTGTTTTTTAATTGACTTAAGCTGGGTTTCTGTCACTTGCAATTGAAAGAATCCTAGCTGGTACACGAAACATGGGAGCTCCTTATAGACTAAGAACCATCATGGAGTGGGTAAGAGGGAGACAGAGAACAAAACAGAATTTACTATTTCTGGAGCATCGATTGTGTGCTCTAGAACAGAGAATATCTAAATGTAGGTTAATTTATTTCATTCTCAAAATAACTTTACTCAGCTATGTTAAAGAACTTGGCAAGTGCCACACAATTAGCAAACGGCAGGGTAAGTTCAATCAAGGACAGTCCACTTGCAAAGTAATAATTGCTTCACTCTGATGTGCTGCCATCATCATCATGATCTTCTTCATCTTCCTCTTATAATTATCATCTTCTTCAGGAAGCTCACCGAGGATCTAGACCCCAAGGGCAGGAAGCTGAGTTTCTGAGCCACTGAAAGACACAGACCCTAAAGCATATTATGAATATGTTAGTAGCTGTAACACGAAGGAGTGAACAACACTGGTAAAGAGGAGCAGACATCATGTTGAGAAGGATGATTTTCACTTGAGACAGTGGAAGAATTCAGACCTTTAGAGATAGTGGAAGAGAAGCTAAAGATGAGGAAAGAGTCTGAGCAAAGACATGAGGTTAGGAAAGTCAGGCCACAGAGACACTCAGTTCAGTTCTCACACTTACAAACTTACATAGCTCACCTAGTTCTCCAAGGTTTTCTCCTTGGCTCCCTTCTTTGCTTTCCCTTTTGCATTGTATTGTATTGTGTTACATTGTGTTGCATTGTGTTGCATTGCATTGCATTAGTTTAGTAAGAAACTTTCACTTGAGATCTCCCTTCTTAAAATTTTTTTACGTGTACAATAGAGTACTGTTGACTTTAGGTAGAGTTATACAACAGGTCTCTAGAACTGCTTCACCTTGCTTAAGTGAAACTTTAAATCCATTGATTAGGAACTCCCCATAACCCCTTCCCCACAGTCCCTGACAACCATCATTCCACTCTTTGATTCTATTCATGTGAATTGGACTATTTTAGATACATCATATAAGTGGATTATTTGAAGTATTCATTTTCATATGACTGGCTTACTTCACTTAGCACAATGTCCTAAAGGTTCATTCATATTGTTGCATGTTGCAGAATTTCCTTCTTGTTTAAGGCTGAATGGTATTCCATTGTATATAAGGGCTGTCTGGGAAAAAAACAAAAAAAACCCAGCCATTGTCAAAATAATGAAAATAATAACATGCTGGGATACTTTCAGGATAGCCCTCATATAATCTCACTTTTTTTTATCTTTTCATCTGTTGATATACGTTTAGGTTGTGTCCACACCGTGGCTCTTGTGAATAGAGCAGAAATGAACATGGAAGTGCTAATATCTCTTTGAGATCCTGGTTGCTCTTGGATAAACACCCAGAAGTTGGAGTGCTCAATCATATAATAGTTCTATTTTTTAATTTTTCCAGGAACCACCATACCATTTTCCATGGCCACTTTACTGTTAAGAGAATAAATTCTAAGTGTTCTCATCACAAGGAGAAATTCTGTTTTCCTTTTCTCTTTTCTCCTTTCTTTTCTTTATATTGTATTTATATAAGAAGATGGACATTAGCTGAACCTATTATGGTAATCCTTTCATAATTTATGTAAAGTTAACCATCATGTGGCAAGACTTAAACTTATACAGTGATGCATATCAATTATTTTCCAGGAAAAAAAGGAACAGGTGTCATGTATTCAAACATTGATGTTTGTTCCAAATATGGTGTGAATTCAATCTTAGAGACACAGCACTGTTTTTCCTTCCGCAGAAACTCTGCTCTTGACCTCTCCTTTCCCCTACAGTTGTCTCATTACTCCATGACCAAGTGACAAGCTTTCACTCATGTATCGGTGCCTCATTTTAGCACACTTCCTTCCTATATCCATTAACAAAAGGTGTCTTGCTGATGCTAAACCAGGCAGACAGACCCACCCCCTTAGTCAGTACATCTGCCAAATAAAACACACAAAAATATGGTGCACTATTTTTAAAAGCAAGTTAAGTAAGATGCCTTTAAAGTTGAGTCTCCTGGGATTGTATTGAGTCCCTAGGTTCTCAGCTTTGTGAGCCCAAGGGTCCAAGCAGGTTAGCTTTAATTGTTTAACTAGGCCACTTAAGTCACTGAGCCCTTGTCTAATAGAACAATATTTATAGGCATTGTATCACCACATAGTTGAATTGTTCTTTTCAAACTGAGATCGTCCTTCAGTTTGTTGGGATTTTCTTTTGTTTAACTCAGGAAGGAAGAACTATCTTTTTATTAATAGAAACTACTGATGAATACAGAAGAATAGAAAAATGTTGAGATGTTAATTTTTTAATGGTGTGAAAAGAAAATTCTCTCCTGGCAAGGTTTTGCTTCCTAGCTATAGAAAATGTGAAGGTGATAGTTTATGCCGCGGAAGGCGGAGGAACATTCGCGTAAGATTTCTATTCTGGAAAACACATTACAATGGTTTAATATAACTTTATGGTTCATGTGATAGAGATTGATGTGGTTTTCACTGTTTACACATGACACATTGTGGTTTGTTTTGCTGTTGTTTTTTTCAGATGAACATTTTATCTATGACTTAACCTCATGATTTGGTTGTTTTATTTATCAAAACTAATTGACACATTTACTCATGGTTTAATCAGAATAACAATGGTTAACTATTTATTAAGCACTTACTATGTACCAGGTGCTGTGTGTAAACACAACAGATGTACAATGTCATTTGAGCCTCAAGCAATCCTATTAGCTTCTATTATTACCAACACATTGACAATGAGGAGAAGGATACTTACGAGTTTATATAACCTGTCCAAGTCGTACAACTAGTAATCAGTGCCCTGGAACTAAAAGTGAAGATTGTGATTCACAGGGATGCCCTAGTCTCTTAGCCACTGTGTAAGGCTGGTTTCCATCAACACGTAGATTGTTCACTTTCTCAATCCATGCCTACAGAGAAATCATAGAATGCTTGAGATGGTTTTGCTGGGGGCCATGCCATGCTATGTGAAGAACACTGAAATCCCCATCAGAAACAACAGATTTTTAAGTTGCTTTATTTTCACTAAAACAACAAAAATGTTTATAAATTTGCACGTTTTTTATAGAATAAATGCAAGTCAAATTTGTTAATAAAAATATTACTTTAAGTATGTAGTTATATAACAATGTGTAGCTTTCAGCTTTAAATATGTAGTTATATAACTATAATATGTAGCTTTTCATTTTAATTAAAATTAATTTTGATTTTTAAAATTACATGGATTTTAAAACAAAATGACAAAATTTACAGCAATAGATTGAACTGCCAGTCAAGATGAAACATCAGAGGTGAATGCTTTGATTCACCCCCTTTACTCCAAACCAACTGCAGTGATTGATCAAATACAAGAAGAGAAGGGTAAAAAGATAAACATTTCCATTGACCAGAGCTGGCCGTGAATTACAAAGTGGTAAGTGGATTTGAAGCCACAGGTCTGTGATGTTCCAAGTCTGCAAGCACATAGTGGCAGTTCAAATTTTGTCTCCTACCATGGAATAGAAACTAAAAGTGCTTCATGCACAATAGTGGATCAGAACCAGGCTCATTACTTGAAGCCAGAGGCTAGAAGGGGCTCCTCCCTCTACAAAAAGAAGTCTATCAAGAATAAAAGTCTATTAATCAACTCATAGGACTATACAGGGGATTCTTGGCTTAGGAAAGCAAGCTATAGATACAACTTCCTGACCAGGAACTGAGCCAGCCACCTGCTGCCCCAGGACTGGATCTGATACCCCAGCATCACTGCAGAGCAATTCCACATGGTGCTATACTGAGGACATGGAGAAGGGTCAGGTGGAGGCAACCACATATCCCCCAAACTGCTAGACAAACAGGACACACACACACACACACACACTGTGGCTGCCATAACAAATGAAGAAATCTAATACTAAAGAAGACAGCATACAAAACCATCAAAAGCAATTGAAATATGAAATGCTTAGAGATTAAATTAATTTTCTGAAAGTCTTACAAAACCTTTAAAATAAGTATGTCTAGAATGTCCAAAGGCATAAGCCAAGGTAACAAGTCCACTGATGATGAGTAAGAAATTCTGAAACATGAAAGAGACAGAAATTAAACAAAACCAAGTGGTTATTAAGAAAATCCAAATATACTCATATATATTGGAACTAAAAAAAAAATGTAACTACCAAAATAAAAAACTCAAAAGACAAAATAAATTACAGATTTAGAATTAGAAAATAGTGAGAAACACACACACTGAACTTAGTCCTAAGTGACAATGAGATGATACTTAATATTGTAATTAGCAGGCATGGAAGATCCCTTGAGAGGCTCCAACCTATATCTGGTAGATGTCCCAACATAAGAAGATGGAAGAAATAATGGAGAAGAAATATTTGAAGAATTACACCTGAGGATTTTCATATTTGCAAAAGACATGTGACTCCTGGTGTAAAGGATGCTCTACACAAAGCATGTGAAAGCACAGATCATAAGTAATAAGAAAAAACTCCTAAAAGCTACCAGAGAGAAAAGACAACAAGGACCCAGGAGGTACCATTAGGTTGACAATGACATTTTCAGCAACAATTGTGGCCAGAAGAAAGCGTAGTAACATCTTTAATATGCTAGAAGAAAATAGCTGTCAACCTAGAATTTTATATTCAGCAAAATTATTATTTAAGAGTGAGAGCAAAAAAGATTAAATGAGTCCTTCCACATATAGATCCACATTTATATACTTAGGAAAGTATATATTTCAGTAAGAAGAAATGTTAAACTACAGCAAAGGTGAGGACTAGAACAACAGTGAGAAACAAGTAAACATGTTTTGACATAATTAAATATTGATTATACATATGCTATATGTAAGAAGGATAGATAAGTTAACAAACAATATATGCATTAGGACATTTTAAGTTCAATTAGGATATATTAAATTGTTAGGAAAAGGTATTAAAAGAATAGATTAACAACCAACAGCAAGAAAAATAAAAGAAGTATCGTTAAAACAATTTGCCAACTTCATAAAACACCAAAAAGGACTGGAGTGGGGGTAAGGAAGAACACAAAGAAGTTGCCAATATAGAAAAGATACTAAATAAGTTAAAGTACCTCAGTAATCACAATAAATGCAATTATAGTAAATGAATTTATTATCAAACAGAGATTAACATACTGGATTGTAAAGTAAAGAGATTTAAAAAATAAAATATATATAGTATATAAAGTCTCCAAATAAAGCTAGTGAGCTGATGTAATTAAATGTAAAAAGATAGTAGGAATTAGGAGGGGCATTATACAACAATAACAGAAACAATCTACCATAAAGATATAATAATCATCCATTTATTTGCATCTAAAAATGTAGCTTCAAAATATATAAAGCAAAGTAGAATTACAGGGAAATGAACAAATCTATAATCAGAGTCCAAAATTTTTCAAACACTTCTACCACACACAGATATAACAAGCAGGCAAAATTTAGTAAGGCTATGGTAAATTTGAGAACAAAATTTTAAAGCATGATATACTACAGAATTTTCCAAATGTTTTTCAATGCGGCCCTTTTAGGAAATATATTTTAGGGATGCAGGGATAACTCATCAGTTTGAGTGCTTGCCTCACAATTATGCGGTCGATTCTAGGCCTGGGCTGTGCAAACCCATATGCTGAACTGCAGCACAATTGATAACCACCAGGATGGCATGACAATGAAGGTTCTAGCCTCCCATGCAGGAGGTCTTTGGTTCAGCTCCCACCCCACATGACCCCACATCCACCTGTGTGAAGTGAAACCACATCACAACTAATGATATACAACTATGGAGACTGCTCTAGGCCCTACCCACTTTTCTCTCTCTCTCTCACCTTCTCACTCTCCCTCCCTTCTTCTCTCAAAACAGTAAAATAAATCTTTAAAAAAAAAGAAACATATTTTATATCAAAACCTAGTATACAGATTCACATGTGTGCACACACAGATAAATAGATGATTGATGATAGATGATAGATAATAGATTAGGTAGATGATTAATAGATAGATAGATAGATAGAATAATTCACCTTAATACAAGTGATGCATTCTGATATAATTTGTTTAATTTCATTCTATTTTTTCTTAATGTGAGTTGTAGCCAACTGAATTGATTTCACAACCCTATAGTTTACAAAACACTAATCTTATAAATATATACAGCTATGCAACTAACAAGTAACAGTTGTACTTTCATTTCAACCTGAAATAAGTAGCATACACAATGGTGAAACCACCGAAGCATAAAAGTTGGGGACAAGCAAGGATTTTTGCTATAAACACTTCTATTTCACATTGTACTGGAGGTCAAAGTCAATGCACAATGGAGGGAAAAAGGATCAAAGGCTGAAAAGTTGACTACAAAAAACACAGCTCATTTGTTATCTACATAAGATATCTAAAAGAATCTACAAACTTTTAGTAGTAAAAAGAAAGGGTAGGGAAAGCCGGGATGGCTCATCGGGTTAAGTGCTCACTTTGGAGCCCCGAGGACCAAGGATCGAATCCCGGCTCCAGCCCAGGCGGACCCACATGCTGAACTGGGGAGTTCCCACAGTTCAGTTCTCTCTCTGCCTCTGTCTCTGTATCTCTCTCTCTTTCTGTCAAAAATAATAAAATAAAATAAAAATAAAAATTTATAAAAAGAACGAAAAAAACAATTTAAAAAAAAGGGTAACAAGTTTCTAAACACAAGAATAACAAACATTAATAATTTTTTAATTATTAATTGATGAATCAGTAATGATAATGTAATCAGCAATGATTAATTAGAAATGTAAGAGAAAAAAGTTGTCATTCGTAATAGCAATAAAAACATAAAGCACCTAGGAAAAAGACTAACAAAAGATACACATGGACTTTCTGGAGAATATTACAAAACATTGGGAAAGAGATACAGGAAGACCAGAATAAATGGAGAGGCATATCGTGTTAAAGGATGATGAAGACTTGACGTGTTGAAGGTGACAATTCTCTAAATATTCTGATACTGAATGCAATGCCAATCAAAATCTTAACAAGAAAAGGTGATCCTGAAATTCATTTGGAAGATCAAAGAGACCTGAATAGCTGAAATAATATTGAAAAAGCAGAAGGTTGGGGGACTTGCCTTCCAAAAAGCTGGGTTTATCTGTAGCCATAATAGCTAAGACAATGTGGAATTGGCTTACGAATGGATAGATACATCAATGGAGCAGGACAGAGAGTACAGAAACAGGCTACTGTATATATGAAAGCTTCATATGTGAGAGAAGTAGCATTATAATCAATGCAAAAAGGATGGGTCATTTAAATAAATTCCACACAAAGTAAAAGCTTAATATTAATATTAATATTGGGGATGTCAGGATGGCTCAGCAGGTTAAGAGCTCACCTTGCAGCCCTAGTGTCCAAGGATCAAATCCCGGTCCCATCCCATGCGGACCCATATGCAGAACTGGGTGTGCTTCCCATGCAGGAGGCCCCCAGTTCTGTTCTCACCCCCCAGTTTGGACCCTGGCTCTAGGGGACGTGCCTCCCATGCAGGAGGCCCCCAGCCCAATACCCGCCCTGTGCCGCCCCTGCCCACCTGTGTGGATGGAATGAAACCATGTTGAAAACTATGAAGACTGCTCTGGGCCCTCTCCCTTCTCTCTGTCTCTGTCTCTCTCTGTCTCTGTCAAAAACAATAAAATAAATCTTAAAAAAAAAACAATGTTCAAAATTTGGGGAGCAAGGGAAAATATTTTTTAATCTAAATTATTATAAATAAATTTCTTGAAAGTTGAGTTTTTAATAATATGGCTGAGGGCTTCTATGTCTTCCTTAAGTATAAGAGGAACATATTGAGAAATACCAAAATATGAGAAATTAAATATAAATAGAGATAATGAAAGCCCAATCTGTTCTTGGGATCATTGATTGAATGAAATTTCATTTTTAAAAATCATAGCACATTTTATCTTTTCTACCCAAATAGATTAATTGGAACATATTTTGGAAGTGATTAGTGGTAGTAAAACTTGCAGAGATATATGTACTGGCACAAGGATGTTCTTTGCAACACTGTAAAGGTAAAAAAAAAAAATCCTCAAAACAGAATGAAAGGCCGTCATTGGAAAAATCATTAAATGTGTTGTCATATGCATGCTATGGAATTCAATGTGGCAAATAAAAAGTAGGCTTCATCTCTACCCACTTAGTTGGAAAGATTTCCATGGGGTACTGCTAAGTGTGGAAGCAAGATGTAGAGACTGTATAATAAAAAAAATAAAGACAAAAATAGAATGTGTGTATAGAAAATTATATATGATCATATCATTAATATGGGTTAACTATGGAGAGGAGGCAGAAGGAGAAATGAAAGAAGGGGCAAGAAAATAAAGGCTCTATTCTTACAGAAAACTTGAGAAGGTATTTAAGTAAATATGACTGGGCAGTCAGAGAAGTCAGAAGAAGATATGCCACTCACAGTGGGAGAAGCTCAGTTCAAAACTTTCCCAGAATGAGTCTCTGAATTACTTAAAGTTACTTAAAAGTGACCAGTATTGGAGACATATCAGATTCCACTTTCTATCCTCTATAGTTTGTTGTACATGAGTATAAGATATTATAGTGGACAGCTTAAAGTTCTCCCTTAAATTAAATAAACAAGTAAAAATAAAAACTTACAGGATAAAAGTAGGCATGCTGTATTAGTCAGGGTTCTGTAGAGAAACAGAACCAATAGGATGGATAGATGATTGATATATAGATAGATAACTAGATAGATAGATGATAAACAAATAGATGATCAGATTTTACTCTAAATCTACTAATTTAAATATTCATCTCATCTCAAAATAAATAAATAAATACCTTTATAGCAACATGCAGACTGGTAATTTATTTGACCAAGTATCTGGGTATTGTGGCCTCCCTAGCCAAGTTGACACATAAAATCAACCATCACACTGCCCAAACACTATCATTTCAAAAATAGTAAGCCCATTTTACTTACTGTTTTAAAATGGGCTGAATGAGATGACCAAATTTTCTCTTAAGTTACATTAGAAAATATAATCGGAACACTCACAACATTCAAGGTTCCTAATTTCCTGGCTGAAAAAGTGTTAGTGTGCTTATACATAAGAACTTGACAATGTGTATAGCAGCAATTTTCCTGACTACCTTATATGGAATTACCTACAGAAAAAGGTTATCTACTGAGCTTTTCTATGGGATTTCTCATATTTCTCCGACTTTCTTTTCCAGCCATGCTCATCTCTCTCGTCACTGGCTCAGAAATCCCTGTAACATTCAAGACTCACCTTAGATAGTTTTGCTTCCTAGAAGCTGCCCCATAACCATTACTTTCTCCCCTTTCTCCAAGTCCTGTCTCCACCCCACATATGTTGAGGTGCTCCTCTTTGCTGATCCCACTGTCTCCTCCCATCCTCCACCCCTGTCTACACCTTCTATCCTAGCACCTGATCCTGTATTTTATTTCCTGCTCATGTATCTGTTTTCCCCTCAATAGACTACGAGTTCCTTGATGGTAGGGATGAATGAGATCCATCATTGTATTCCCATTAGCTCAGCAGTATTTATGGGAAAAATTAATAGTTAAGATCGGTGTTCTGTATAAAGTTTTTCAAAGAGTCTTGCCCAGCTGCTCCAGTCCACTAGTGCTGACAGCACTTGCATCTTGCACTTTGGGGGATCAGGGGGATGTGCAGGCATCTTAAAAGCATAGCCACCGCTGATGCTATTTGCACATTATGAATGTGCAGAATGTGTAGAAAGTAGTGGGAAGACTGGGCAGTCTTCTGACAGAGAAGCCTGCTCAGCTGCTTTGATTAAACTGAAGATGGATGTCCCCAAGGCAGCCCGTAATGAGGCTGTCAGTGCTCTCATAAAATTGCCACCTAAAATGAACACTTTGGGAGTGGCTGGCCCAGCTCCAAATTCCCCTCCCCTTTCTCTTGGAACTGCCTCTGATCCCCCAGGGACAGGCTGTTGGCAGCCATGTTTGTACCATGTGACAGGACAGGATTGGACCAGGGTAAGCACCTGTCCCATGGCCATCAAACGTTCTCTGACTGGCATAGAGAAAGCCATCAAATTAGTCTCGGCCTAGAACCGAAAGTCAGGAGCCATATTCTCTCCTGTGAATGAAAGAAATAGAGAACGTTTGGCCCCAGTGATAAAGACTAAAGCCAGAGATGAGGGATGGAGTGAAAGAATGTCTGGACTCTTCCCAGCTCCTGGTTTCTTCCTGAGGTGGCTGGGTTCCCACTCTGGGGTGCCGTGAGACACCCTATAAGTTTACAAGGGTGCACTGATCAATTTTGCCTCCACTTAAGTAAAAAATGAATGGGAAACGATTTTTTAATGAAGTAAAAAAGATACCTACATCATTTATTGTCAAAGTTGCATAATTATTTTTCTACCAAATCATTACACACTTCAATACACTTCCTTCAATGCTGCACTGGTTTTTAAAATCTGTCCTTAAAAAAAATTAGTGTTTTTTGTTTTTGAAACCATTTCCTCACTGCAGACTTCACTTCTTCATCACAGATGAACCACCTCACCCAGCGTCTTACTGTACTCACATCCACACACCGATCACCATAATCAGCTTGCATTTGTCTATGAATTTCATCTGGAGGAACTTTTTCTGCTGTTAAAATTCAATAACAGCATGCTGTTTGAACTGAATGTCTGAACACTCCTCCATTTCGATGTGCACTGAGTGAAAAAATGTAAGCATCTGTGTGTGCAAAGTCAAGAATGATGGAGGGGAGAGACCATGTGACCACAAAGAACCAGCTATATCCAGATATGTTTAATGTAGGGGAAAAAAAACATATTACAGTGGACGCAAAATCGATCAGCCCACGCACAGATAATCACGCCCCTCTTTTCTGGTTATGCTTAATCAGCTGGATTTCTATCCCTCACAACCAAAAGAGCACTACTGAATTTTCCAGCCCATGAAGAGCATGAGCAGAAAGCAGAAAGTCTCCAGGCTTCCCAGCTGAACTGGGCTGAGGAGCTGGTGAGACAACCATTCTCATACTTCCTTCCCTGAGCAACCCAACATGGAAAGGAGAAGACTGACGGGAATCTCCCTGATATCTTAGCTTCACTGGATGAACTTGACATATCTCCCTTGTAACCTCATCATGCTTCAGTTTTTCCCACCTGTGCAACAAAGATAGTGTTTGCTGAACTTTCTCCACATCAGTGATATGAGGCTTACATAATAAATGTTTGCTATGCATGTCGAATTTCTCAGATTAAAAAAAAAAAAAAAAGATACTCAGTATTATTCGGTGAAATATATTTTCCAGTGACACCTTTCCTGAGCACTTGGAATACTCAGCTACCTAAATATAAACTAAAAATCTGGGCCTGTGTGACCCCTTGACCTATAATTTCCCTACTTGAGAAATCAAGATTTGACACTTGCTAGAAATTCTGAATACCCACAATAATATTGGAAAAAGCGAAAACGCATTAGCACAATTTACATATTTTTCAGAGCTTTTGTTTCAGACAGAACTACTGACCTCCTCTCTAGCAAATGCTAGTTTAGCAGCTTGGGACATGAGTAGTCCACAAGCAAGATAAATCTACAAGAATTCATAGAGTAATCACCATCCAATAGTTTCACCACCTAAGAGCCTAAGAATTAGCCAGGAGAAAGCTTGGAAAGATTGGCAATGAGAAAGACAATCAATAAAAGTAGAATTACCATGAAGCTAATGAGATTTAAATTTTAGAGCCCCTCACAGGGGGATATCCCTGGAAAAGCTGGGAGGTGTTGGAAATAGTAGAGGGTTACAGAAGGAGAAGGGGAGCCAGATGATAATCAGAAGCAATTTAAAGGTATTTTGGGTCAATTACCTTGAGAACTCTCAAAAGAAAGTGACCTAGAACTAGATTGACCAGACATACCATTTTCAACAGAACAGAAAACAACAGTACTGAAATTTTATGTATGTTATAACATGGATAGTTTGCAAATATTTTGCTTAGTGAAATAAGCCAGCTGCTTAAGGGCAAATATTATGTAATTCTACTTACATAAGGTTTCTAGAATAGGCAAATTCATAGAGACAGGAAGTAGAATAGAGGTCACTGAGGGAAAGAGGAAGAGGGTTTTTTTTAATTAGTTCTATTTTTTAGAGATTAATTTTATTGTTTTGAGAGAAGGAGAGAGAGAAGGGAAGAGAATGGAAGAGAAGAGAGGAGAGGAGAGGAGAGGAGAGGAGAGGAGAGGAGAGGAGAGGAGAGGAGA
>PVKE010010484.1:0-42398 GCA_004027555.1 Craseonycteris thonglongyai | reverse complement strand
AGGGGAAGCTGGGATGGCTCAGTGGGTTAAGCGCTCACTTTGCAGCGCTGGGGACCGAGAATCGAATCCCGGGCCCGGCCTGTGCGGAACCATGTGCTGAACTGGGAGCTCCCCCATTTCAGTTCTTTCTCTGTCTCTGTATCTCTCTCTCTCTCTCAAAAAACAATAAAAATAAATAAATAAATAAATAAATAAATAATGTTAAAAAAAATTTCCATTTCATCAATGGTCCAAATTTCAGAGAATCAGACCTGAATTCAAATTTATCTCAAACAAAGTTTCCTATCAGTCTTTATAAGAGACGCCTATGTGAACTTTTGCCCTATTCGGATCATAATATAACACTATGCCTCAATAAAATATGTTACTTTAAAAGAAAAGCTCATTTGATAAATGGTCGGCTCACAGATGGGGGGAAAATTCTATTTGAAATAATTCCAAGCTTTTTTCTTCTTCTTCTGACGTTTTATCTTACCATTTAAAAAAAAATTTTTCTTTCAATTACAGTGGACATACAATATTATATTAGTTTCAGGTGTACAGCACAGTGCTTAGACATTTATAACTTAGGAAGTGATCTCCCCGATAAGCCTAGTACCCACCTGGCACCATATATAGTGATTATGATATTACTCACTATTTCTTATGCTGTACTTACATCCCATAGAGAATTTTATGCCTGGGAATTTTATTATTACACATGAAGATCAGTAGATTCTCTGTGTGGTAGACTACAGTGTCAAGGATTGACTCTCTTGTAACTGATGACTCACTGTATAAATATCCCAGCTCTCTCTCACTCTAGGGAGAAAACTCTGAGGTGTGTGTTGTCTACTGCTTCCAGAATTCCCCAGGGAACTGAATCTCCAGTTGTCCACAGTTGGTGACCTGTTTGATAACATACCCTTTACTGGATGCCTTTTTTTCCCTAACTCGCTTCACATACCTCTCCCAGTATTTTCTAACCTCACTTCCTTAAAAACTAAACCAGGGAAAGCTGGGATGGCTCAGTGGGTTAAGCACTCACTTTGAAGCCCTGAGGATCGAGGATCGAATCCCAGCTCCGGCCCAGGCGGACCCACATGCTGAACTGGGGTGTGCTTCCCGAATGCGGTGAGGCCCCCAGTTCAGTTCAAAAAACAAACAAACACAAACAAACAAACACAAACAAACAAACAAAACAAAACAAACAAAACTAACAAACAAAAAAATACTTGCACAAATCTTTGTCTCAGGGTCTGCTTTGGGAGATCCCAAAGAAATGATGTCCAGTCATATGGTTTTATTGCATGGTGGATGAAGTTGATGGTGTTATTCACTAAGACAGAAAAGAGGGGGATGCCCAGATAGCTCAGCAGGTTGAGCACTTGCCTTGCAAGTGCGAGGTCCCAGCCCATGCAAACCCATGCAAACCCATATGCTGAACTGCAGTGCAACTCGTAACCACCCCATGTGGCCCCACACCCACCTGTGTGGAATGAAACCATATCACAACTAATGATGTACAACTATGGAGACTGCTCTGGGCCATCTCTCCTCTCTCTCTCTCACCTTCTCTCAAACAAGAAAATAAATATTTTCTAAAAAGAACAGGATAGAAAGGAGGGTTTCATTAATTAATTTTGGAGGAGAGGAAAGGGAACTGTGATAAGTGGTGGAAATGATACGGTAAGTTTGGGACCTGTTGAATTTAAAGAGCTCAAGGGACCTCTGTGAGGCATGTTTCAACAGAACCACTCTGTGTGGATGGTGCTGGGAACTTGACATCACTAAGCAAATGCAAAGACTGTGTGTACTGCAGTGCTTCTAGTTAGCATCTTTGTTTTCTGGGTGATAAACTGGTATCAGAAATGATAACTACTTCACTAAAGGAAACACACTGCACAGGGAAAACAGCCAAAAAAGTGAAGCCCCTGACTGTCATGCCAATGACTCGATCAAGACAGGGTGATGGGGGTTGTCTTTCTTACCACAGACACACACCCGTTTGGCTTACATGTGCAAATACACAATGGATGTGTGTGAATGAAATCAATGGCCTAGTTTGCAAGTGGAATGACTTTTCTATTGTTCTACCCTGGCTGCTGCCCTAAAAAGGAATAAATACAAAGAAATAATTGCAGGAAATGAGAATATGTATTTGTGACAACAAAGGAATGGAAGAA
This sequence comes from Craseonycteris thonglongyai, assembly GCA_004027555.1. Classification (NCBI taxonomy): domain Eukaryota; kingdom Metazoa; phylum Chordata; class Mammalia; order Chiroptera; family Craseonycteridae; genus Craseonycteris; species Craseonycteris thonglongyai. The sequence continues at coordinate 40,233 of PVKE010010484.1, read as the reverse complement.
CATATTGTATATACAGAAAAGGCCTATAGATTGAAGTAGCTGGGTCCAAACTGAAGCCAGGGTCACTGTGTGGCAATCTGCAAACACCCACCTTTGTCCAGCACACATGCACAAGAATTTGGCCTGTTACAGCACTATTGTTCATTCTCAAGGCATCCCAGCGGTCTTTGTAATAGTAACCCCACCACCACAGGTACTGTGGAGGCCTTACACTGTGGGACATTTCATGTGAGCACCTAAATATTTGCTCTACTCACATGAAGACACCAGGGAGGGGCTGAAGTGGCCTTGGCCTCAGGGACTAACCTGCACGTGAGAAAGAAACTCCTCCAACTGGGTTTTTCGAAGGGTTTTTGGTTGCTACCTTTTCCCACAAAGCACAAACATGAACATGTTGATGATTATTGTTGATACCAAGTGACTCAACCCCCATGCCATCTGGGTGGGGATAAACAGGCTCGACCAAACCACACAGTTTTTTTTCTCTCTCTTTGTGGCTTTCTGTAGAGAGCTCAGGGGATGTATCTAATCTGCATATAAATCTCTCCTTTGGGGAGGTTATCACCCTTTAAAAAAAAAAAGCGTGCCTGCATTTCATTGCGTGAACCCCATAACTGTTGGTCTGCCGAGGCCTGATTAGTTGTATTTTTGAGGACTAAATTGGACACGAAGCTGACAGTGTTTAACACAAGGCCTTTCCTGCAAAGAGCTCTTAATGGTGTCAGTCAGTCCCCTTTGGAATTCACCTACACTCAGACTAAGACCAAAGCAGGCTGGTGAGGGACAGAGAGGGCTAGTTGTGAGCATATCATTTGTAGCCTCAAATGACATTATCTGGACCAGGGAAATCCGTAACAATGAAAAGTTCTCCCCCCAGTAAGCAGCTGGACAGACTATAGCTCATCCATGGCAAGTACATCAAAGAAACACTACACGAATCAGATGTATCAACCTATGTGTCACGGAGTGGAGGTCGATAAGCTCATGCTACAATCGAAATATTCCCACAAATGGAAAAGTTGTATAATTGAAAGACTGCTGTCATCGCCATCACTGTCGCAGTCTGTGAAGTGAATGTGCATGGGTATTGATGGCCCAGCGGTGACCACCTGGCATCTAGACCCACCTATTTGTGAATAAGCCAAGTAGTTCTAACATTTGCAGAAATATTGTCATAAGTAGACAGCTTCATGAGTTTTCACAAAGTCACATACTTGTATGAATGAAGTCAGCAGCCAGATAAAGAAACGGAATGCCCCAGCTTCTTAGAAGCACTTCTTGTACCCCCTTTCTAGCACAACCACCCCAATGCTGTGTCTTTCAAGAATGACTTATGTTAACTTGTCTCTTCCCCAAGTCTTCATGAGGATGGTAGACTTTCAGGGGCAAAGCCCCTACACTAGACTCTGATTTCCCCTCATACCAAACATATAGTTTTGGCCCTACCAAGAAAGTGAAAGACCCTGGGCTGGAGTTCCAACAGCACTGCAGATGGCAGAGGTTTTGGAAAAGAAGGGGCATAGAAGAAGCTGGGCAAGCTTCTATGCTCTTTCTAATGGAACTCGAGCTAGGACTAAACCCGGGTTCTCCTGACTCCCTGTCTAGAACTTTTTCTTCTGCACTGCTGACCAGATCACCACTAACTTCAGTGTTTTAAGCCGGAGATTGTTACAGACTTTCATGAAATTATTTCTAGGGCCCAAACAATCCATTAAAAATTACTGAAAAGGAACATTAATTGTTTCTTTAATTTTCTTAACTGAAAGAAACATTCCAAGTGACTGACTACTACCAGATGTCAAAGTATTGAAGGAAGAGAGACATGGAAGAGAGGACAAAATTAGAATGATATTAATAAACAGTACATTCTTATCTTGTAAATTCTTTGAAATATCTTATTTAAAGGACCAATTTTTATTCCTAAGTGGAAGAAGGCATTCTCTCATGTTCCCAGTTACCATGAACAAATGTGAAGAAAACTTATAGAAAAATGAATCATTTGAAATACGGTGGTGGAGGAGAGGTCTATGGATCCCCTGGACTACCAGAAAGATGAACAAGTGGGTCTTGTAGCCAATTCATAAGCCTGAAACATCACTGGAGGCCAGAATGACAAAATCGAAGCTGTCTGATTTCAGGCACACCATGAGAAGGCAGAGGTCTTTGAGGGGAAAAAAACCAATGCTGGGGGAAACAGGGCAGCAGGAAAAGAGGAAGACCAAGTATGAGATGAACTGACTCTGTGAAAGAAGCCCTAGGTGTGAGTGGACAGGAGCTGAGCAGGTCTGTGAGGACAGGACACTGTAACCGTCACTCACTCAGATGGCTACCAGGAGCCAGAGCTGACCCAATGGCATGTAGTGCACACACACAAAGCCATCCCATCAGGAATATCTCAAATGCCAGCTATGGGTACGGGTGGGCCAACACTGGGGGGCTGTGCTCTATTGCTCACTGCTGGGGTGACACATCATCTGACTTTGTGGGTAGCAGGGCAGAGCAAAAAAGAGAGGAGTGGGATCGTGCGGTTCTGGGTTTGAGTCCCCGTGCTGCTGCTCACCTGCTGTGACTGTGAACAAGTGACAGAATCTCTTTGCAAAAGGTACAAACTTCTGGTTATAAGAAAAAGAAGTTCTGGGGGTCTAATGTACAGCATGGTGACTGTAGTTAATAGCATTGTACTGTATATTTGAAAGTTGCCAAGAGAGTAGATCTTAAAAGTTCTCATCACAAGAGTAAAAAATTATAACTGTGAGGTGATGAACATGAACTAAACTTACTAGGGTGATCTTTTTGCCACATATATAGCAAGTTGTTATATACCTTCAATTAATACAATGTTCTATGTCAATTATATCTCAATAAAACTAGGAAAAGTTATTAAATTCCTCTGAACCTCCATTTAGTCATCTGTAAATTGAGCAGAATTCTTATGTCTCGATGAGTTGCTTTCAGAATTAAATGACATGACCTCGATCTGGTGCCTAATAATTTAGAGCCAGGGGTGTCCAACCTTTTGGCTTCTCTGGGCCACAATGGAAGAGAATTGTCTTAGGCTCCACATAAAATACACTGACACTAACAATAGCTGATGAGCTAAAAAGAAAGAAAGAAAAAGAAAGAGAGAGAGAGAGAGAGAGAGAGAGAAAAGAGGAAAGGAAGGAAAGAAAGGAAAGGAAAGAAAGAAAGAAAAAAAGAAAAAGAAAAAATGTCACAAGAAAATCTCATAATGTTTTAAGAAAGTTTATGAATTTGTTTTGGGCCACATTCAAAGCCATCCTGGACTACAGGTCGGACAAGCTTGATTTAGAAGCTCCTTGATAACTATTAGCTTCCTTCTTTGTACAGAATGAATTTGTTTAATCAAAAAGCAGCTTAAGTTACAAAATGATACACACCAACAATACCTTATGTCCTAATGTTTGTCTGTGACTTAGTCTGAATTGAACAAGAATCTGCTGTGTTTGAAAAAGGATTGAAGAAAACACATTGCTGTAATACACGACAGCTCTGCCTGTCTCTCTCTCTGGCGGGATGAGTTAGGAAGTCTTAACATAAAGATGTGACTTGCACATCTTTTAAGCCAACTGCCTGAAAGAGGTCATTCCTGTCTGGTAGCATGGCAGGCTGGGTTAGTTACAGGTGGCACTCTAAAGCAAGGCATCATTTATTTAGATTTCAGAAAAGTATATGGCAGAGCACTACTTGTAGTCGATTGATAGGCAGAACAAGAGAGGGGAAAATGGATCAAGAATTGGCCTGGTGGAGAAAGCAAACCATTCCAAACCAGCCTTTTAATTTAGCATCAGATCTTGATTGGCATACCAGGTCCTGAAAGGAACTATCGGTAAATTTTCCCCATGTTCTCTGCTTCTCATTTGTATGTTATAAACAACAACAAAAAGAGTTTTGTTAAAATAAGTTAGCAAACACCGAGGGTGGGTGTTTTACAAATATAACTGCTGACATATTTTACATTGCCTAAGCTCCATCTCAAACAACACACAGAAGTGTCGATAACTGCAAGCACTGTGAGAGAATCTCACGGAGACCCACCTTTTCCTTCACACCCGCTCTGGTTGTGTTTTTGTTTTCTGGCTTAACAAACAGTCAACAGACTGTGACTTCAAACAGCATCCTCAAACAGAAGTGATGCTCCACGTTGTTTAAAAACGGTGATGAGACAGAAATTCTTCTCTTCGTAGATGATGGAAAACATAAACAGTTCCAGGTACAATGGGAATGGTGTGCTCTCCATACGGAAGAGCCCTTCCTGCCCCGAAAGACACCTGACCTCTGCATCTTTCTTCTATTAATACACATCTTTTACAAAGTGAGACAACTCTAAATTAGACAAAGTGCATGTAATTGTACACAGTCTGTAATTCCCTCCCCCTGTAATAGGAAAGTTCTTTTCTTTCTTTTTATAAAATCACCGTCAGCAGCAGCACCACCACTTGCGGTGCACTTGGTCATCTAGTCACAGCTTTAAGAATATTTTGACCCCACATCCCTCCAGCAGAAGGTGAGAGCAGCCTTTAACATGTCATTTTATTAAGGACTCCTGGTGCTACCTCTGTCTGAGACTCACAGCGAGTAAAAACAGTAGGTCTCAGCTCATGAGCATTCTTTGGTTCTCGGGGAAGTCAGCCTAGAAATAGTGGCAACGCGGAGACCACGGCACGGGGCAGCTCTGTGTTTATTCTGTTACCCTGGGATGGTGGCAGCTGCGTGTCTCAGATGCCATCTGCTAAAGGCACATGCCTAGTTAACTGTGCTATTCTCGATTTCTTCACAGTCCTCGGTCCTGCCCACCTTGCCCCACTCAGTGGCCCCCATGCTGCTGCCTCACACCCCACAGGCCTGAAACACAATCGTAACACACTAGCCTTAAACAAGACTCTCATGCAGAGCGCCTCCCTGCCTCATGGTCATACTCCAAAGGTGTTTGGAAGAGAGTTTCATCCCACGGATAGAAGGTATATCAATATATACCAACAATCACTGTTGAATTAATGCTACGCCTTTTTTAGCATTGGCAATGGGTTGGAACTAGGCACATGCAACCTCATTCATTATTGTCTTTACTAATTGGGAGTCTGAGATAATTTCTCCCGGCTGACATTTATCTTTGCATTATCTGTGGAAAGAATAAATCTGTGAAGTAAATAAAGAACAGAAACAATATTTTATGGGTAATGTTTGAACTATGCGAGAGAAGATTTCTAAGGACTCTGAGGCTTTTATTTATATACTAACCACAAATTATTTTCTGCCTAGTTACTAAAGCCAGCTGTCTGCTTCTTGGCTTCCCCATTTCTGCACAGCCACTATCTAGGCGGTCCAGACACACCATTTTAAATGGGACAGAAAATAACGGTACTGTCTAGTCTTACTGGGCTAAATTTGAGGCATCAGTAGGCTGACCATACGTACCGTTGGAAACAGGACAGTACTGTTATTTTCCACCCTGTTTAAAACAGTCCATCTGGTCATCCTACCACGATCATTCCCTAACTCCACCTGCTTATGGCAAAGCTAACCAGTCTCCCCAAACTGTCAACTAGCCTTTTCCTGCCTCTCCCATCCCCTCCTCCTCTCCTCTCTAACCCACCTCATCACTAATGCTGTCCCAGCACCTGAGCATCCCCTGGGCATCTCCCCTGAACTCCTTTCTTGTCACATCTTCCCCAGTGATTCAGCAATCTGCTGCCCACCTGGGCTCCCGAGATTTCCGATAGGAATCCGTGACTCTCATACCACAGAACCTTAAGATCTTCAACTGTAGCTTCAATGTCCTTGTTCCCAGTGAAGCACAGAGTACTGGAATAAATGTAGGTCCACAAAATCTGAGCCCCCTGAGGCCTGATGTGTCTGGGGAATTCATACTTTTTCTGATTTAAAAATGGTAATAGGGTATATAACACATATCTTATGCGACATTCCAGTGAGCCTTCATCATCAAATACATTGATGTCTCTCCAACACAATGTATGAATTTCACCCTTGGCATAAAACATAAAGGCTATAAATAGCCTACCATGGGGTTGTGCCACCAAGTAACTTATTCAAAAACTTGTGGCTGGTAGAGCTTTTCAGATTTCAAAGATGTAAGTAAGGGGTTGGGGGCTATAGTAGGTGTATAACAGCCAGTTATCGCTGTCCAGACTTGAAAAAAAATATTTACTTGAGAACTTTCCATACCTTAATCTTTTGTTAATTCGAATTGGTCTTCTTCTCCACAATTAGTTCAAATTACTACGGCTTTCCTTACCAAGTACAGCTTCAGATTATGAGAAATTTGTGATCACAAGGTTGTGCTTACCGTTTTTAATGTGTCTAACTTTAACTCTATTTCTAGAGTATTTTCACCTTGCTTATTTAAAAAACAGCCCCTTTTTACTTGTCTATTTTACCAAAGTGTAAACATAGTCATTTTGTGTATCCTCTGCCTAAAGAAAGGCTTTTTGAAGTATAGAGACTGGTTCTCCCTGAGAATGGTGGATGTAATTTTAAAATCCCAGCTTTGCTGACTGTTCCCCACCCCACAAGACTTAACTTTTTAAAGTATAAGTTTACATAATTCGTAATATCTATCAAGCAAATCACAGAAACCCCTCTACACCCAGTTAAACATATACTGATATGTTTCTTTGAGGTTGAGTTGTAACATGACCCATAAACCATTCTTAAAATGTAGCCAGGCCAACCATTAAGCCAGCAATGCAGGGTCTGTATATCCATCATAGGACGCCGGCTGTATGGGTCACAGCACTCAGACTTACAATTCCTAGGCAGTTATTTTGACATTAGAAAGTCACAATCCATCAACTTAACAGCAGGGCAATAATTTGGGGACTAGGAAGATGGCTATTCAAAATGACACTGTGGGAAATAAACAGTAGTTCAAACAGCCCCTGTTTGAGAATGAAGACATCAACTAAGCAGAATTTCTTTCCACCTCTCAAACCAGGAATTACGTAATGTGTTTTTTGTGTAAGCATGTTATTTATGGGGTTTGAACTGAAAAGCCCCTGCAAAGCTAAAAAGCAGGCAGGTTCCTGGACTCTCCGGAGATGAGAAGAGAGAGATCTGCCACCATAAAACTAAAGGACACCAAAGAGTTGCCTTTTTCAAACTGTTTGTTACCAACCCCTTCCAATGCTGTGTGATACCCAAGCCAACATTTCCTGAGATGCTGCTTGGCTCCTGAATTGCACAATACTCAGATATCCAGCTATGTGTGACACCATGTTCCTCGGGAGGATGGCAGACCCTTAGACTTCATTCTGGCTGGGGTTCCCAGCCAAGAAGCCTACAGCGAGCCCCGCTCCTGCACACGCATGGAGCCTTGGTCTCCCACCATTCTCCTGGATACACGAATGGATATGGAGACCAATGAGAGAGCTTCTGGAATTTTTTTCAGTGGCTGGAAATGAAGGTAACCCCAGCAGGAAGTTTCCTGGCTGCTGGACTCGTGTTGGGGTGGGGGTGGGGGTGTGTGAGCAGGGCGTATGGGCTACAGTGCCCTGGTTCTCAAATGTCCTCACTTCAGAACTCTGAGAACACATACACGAGCCCTGAGGCACAACCAGGCTGTTGATGAGGGGACAGAAAACACATCTTTCTTTTTACTCTGGAAAGGAGACATGTAAAAGGGACAGTGGATACAAAATTATGTACTGTTGCAGGCAAAAAGGACCGTTACATGAATAGGTGCAGATACTCTGAGAGGCAAGAGTGTCTTAAGGAGCGGTGTTGCTCTAAGGAAAGAGAAGTGAGTGGTCTTTGTGGTGGGCCACACCCCACCAGAGTCCTACCCTGTCCTAAGGGCGATCAGCCTTCTGTCCTGGCCACTGCCCTCCCCCACCTTCCTGGCTGCCTGCCTGAAATACTGACAACATGAAAAGCAAGTTATTTTCAGGTGATATACTTGGCGATTTCAAAGAAAAAGAAATTCACTATACAAATGAAACAGGTCAACAACAATAAGCTGCTAATGCAAAGATGAATTTTCTTATTTCTGCATTTCCTTTTAATATACACTTTTGTGGCTGTTTAAATTGAGTTTCTCCCTCTCTTTAAAAACCTAGCTTCATATGAATAACGTCAACACATTATGCTGAAAGTATCTGAAAATTCACACATTTCATAAAGGGAATTTTTAAGCGATCAACAGTAGAAGCAAAGCCAACAATGTTTCCATACCTGGAGCTGGTATTCTTCCGTGAAGCACAGATTCACTGGGCAGCAGCTCTTTGGAACTGGAGGTGAATGGTGATTGTCTAAATGTATCTTCTGAAAAGAAAGGACTGGGGGTGGGGGAGGAGGAGTGCAGTTTAGTAAATTAAAGTTGTTTAAGGTACCCAGAGCATCTGGGCACACACACACACACGTGCACACACACACACACACACACACATACACGTTGGATAAGGTGGGTTTTTTTTAAATAGTGTTTAGAGAATATAAGCAGGTTGTGCTTAAAATGGAGATAGAGAAAACACATCAGACAAGTGCCATTTGCACATTCTGCCTGTTGGCTTTATATTTAAGGTGAATATATGAAATATCATCTTTTGAAAGAGAGTTAACCCCAGTCAGGATAGCTGAGCAGTAAGTTTTATTCTTAAGCTACGGGTATCTGTTCTTTGAGTTGTATTGTGCCCAAATGAAGATCAACCATATGGGTCAGAATCAGAGAAGACCGTTCAAGGTTCTTCCTAGAGTGGTGATAAATTTGCCCTTGCTCCCCCTATGTTCTGTCACCTGAGCCCTTGGGGACCCATAGCACACCTCAGAAGGGCAGGCAGCTCAAGTCAGGGGCCACCGCACTGAAGGAGATACCTCACTGGTCCCCCTAGGAACTGAGTCTGTGTCCTAGAATTGTCTTGGTTTGGAAGGAGTTAAAGCCAGCTGACAGGGATGCCAGAAAGGACACTGGGTGCACCTTCATGTCCCAGGAAACTGAGGCTCTGACTTGAGCGATTCTAAGCTCCCCTAGGGACTCAGCTACAACTAGAACCAGGGATGCCAGACACCCAGCCAGGGTCTCTGCTACTACCACAGCCACAATGACCACAGGGCTTTGGATGTTGTTAATACAATCATATAAGTATTATGAGCACACGTGAGAATGCTGGAGTATCTAGTAGCATCCAACCGAAAGAACGGAAAGCCCTGCTTACAGCAGGGAAAGTTTAATTGGGGAACTGGGTACACAGGTGGTAGATGATTCCTAGGAAGCGCTAATGCAACCCAGAGGTGAGGAAAACAGTAGGCCACCACCACCCAGAGGCTGGAGGGACAAAGGAAGGTAAATGGAGACCTGGGCCTGGGGCCACCAGGTGGGAGGAGGAGCCACAGAGAAGAGGCAACTGCTGAAGGAGATGGACAGGGAGCAACACCTGAGCTCTTCCTTAAGCCCCACCCCCATTTCCCATCAGGGTCTCTGATTGGCTGAATCCTCCTTCAAGCCCCAGACACACAGCCTGTAGGGATAGGCCCTCCGCAAAACTGCAGATCATATGATTCCTTCCACTCATATCTGGGATATAAAATGAAAAGCAACAAATGAACAAGACAAACAAAAACTCATAGACACACACAACAGAAGAGTATGGTGGTTACCAGAGGGAATGGGGTTGGAGGAGGTAGGAGAGGGGGACAGGGGTCAAATACATGGTGATGGAAGGAGATTCGGCTTTGGGTTTTTGGACACAATGCAATATACAGATGGTGTGTTATAGGACTGTCCACTTGAAACCTATGTAATTTTATTAACCAATGTACCCTAATACATTTAATAACATTACAACAAAGAACAAGCAGATCAGGGGAAGGGAAGATCTGAGGGCAGACAAGCCTAGGACTCCCAAGATTGCTGTTGCTTTTCCAAACATGCAGTGAGGCTATGGTTACAGTTATTAAATATTACAAAGGAAATACGAAGGTAAAATGAAAGACATCCATCAATACTTTTAAAAAGTAATGGTACAAAGCTCCCACTACTTGAACTTCAGTCATTTTACTATGAAAAATCCTCTCCATCAGAAAGTGAGCAAAAAGAAGTGGAAGAAAAGCAAAAACTGTAAAAAAATAATTTCTGATTAATATTTTTGGCTAAGAAGTTAGTAGAGGAGCGTGAACCTCACAACTAGCGGGGGGAGAGGACTGTCACTTATGGAACAAAATCACCATATACCACAACATATTCCCTTTGGCGCTGCACAGGGACAGGCTACCTGAAAGACTCAGCTAATTCATATAAATATTCAAAAGTTGCATCTGTAAGCTGCAGACTGGGACTGACCCACACTCCATTACTTTTCCTGCCTTTTGTTACTTAGAAAAGACAAAACATTTTTCTACTCAAGTTTCTTTTCTGGATAAAAATGAAACGGACACTGAATGCGTACTTTTATTTTTTTCCCCTGCAGAAAATTGAAGGGTTAAAATATGAGACATTGCTGTCCTCGCAACTGGACAATTCCAGGCAAGAGACAGCCTGTAGGGTCAACAGCGCGAAGCTGCAAAAAGAAAGGATTTACAATAAATAACAAACCGCTCTGTAAAAGGGTATGGTTTTAAATAGTGATTCCTTTTGTGAAGTGCTGATTGTGACACAAATATCTCCACCCTTAACACCTGAGTGCCAACAGAGAGCTCTGGTGTGTACAGAACAGAAGGCCCATCTACTTAAAATGCACCCCTCCCGTGTACCACCACTGAAACCAAACGTATGGCAATGCTCAGTTTGATGGCAAGAGCAAAACAAGAAGGAAAAGAAGGTGGATACAGTATGTAAGAGAAAGTTAAGAAAAAACCTTTATATTTAGTCATGACAATAATTTTCAAGGAGCCACAGAGGGGAGAGGGTTTGGTTTGGTTTTCCTTTGTTTCCTTCTACAAGATGGTAACATTCACTCTTAGGGCTGAATTTGAGGATGGCAAATAGAAAAGAAAGAGTAAACACAGAAAAATAGATGTTGCTTCATAATGAGTTTTTACTCAGAACATGTAAGGATCTATGTATTTTTAGGATTAGAACGAAATTCTGTTAAATGTAAGGGTTTCCGGCAAATCGTCCTGAAGAGTGATATTCTGACTTCAGATGACACATAGACAAAATTTTCTTCAATGAAGTTTTAAAAGATGAGTTATTTTAGGTACGGTACTCAAGTATCCATCCAGCTGTGTACCATGCAACATAACAGGGCTTCCAGATTTTTTCCCAAGAGCTGGGTAAGACGTCCAAAAGAACTAGAGTTGATTTTTAGTTTGTTTTGTTTTCTTTTAAGAAAAATTTAAGAATAAGTGGTCTGACTTAGATATTTCTGAGAAGCTATATGCTACAAAAGAGGAGCCAGAAGCCGCAGCATCCTGGGCTGGAAAAATTCTGCAGGAGCCAATGTGTTCTCTCTCTGGCTGCTACCTGCTAGCTGGCAGGCCCATCTCTAAGCCACCTCACCAGACAGCAGCGTATCCCTCCTGTTAACTCTACTTAGCCCCAGCCATTGCTTCCGATCACCGAAATACTCATGCCATGTATTGAGATATGTTATTTTTAAAGAACTGAAGTTCCATATATTTCTAAAACCAATAGACTGGTAGTTTTAAAACTCTGACCTCTGAATCACTTAGACCTTGAGACATACCCAAGACTGACACACTGCATCATATTTTAAAGTGAACAGGAAACATTCGCTGGGAAAACCATCCCACAGGCCTCTAAAAGCCTTGAGGTGGGCAAGGAACCCAAATTACTCCAAGAAGAAATGTTCCTCTAGCCCAAAACCTTTCTGAAAGTGTGGAATATGACTGACAGATTGAAACGGATACAGATGATTTCCATTGGGAATCTCCATATACATATAATGAAACGAAAAGAAATGACAACAAATCGAAAACGTTTTCTTTGAGCAAAACCTAGACCTTGCTAACAATGACAGAATACAGTCCTTGCCATAAAACAAAAAAGCTTTTCTTTTTCTTTCTAAAGCCTTTCCAACATTTCAAATAAAAAAGTTGGGCTTATTCAGAGATAAGGAATCAGGGAAATATTTGGATTAGTTATAACTACTTTCTCAGCACTTCCTCAATTACTTTAAGGTCAGATGGAACTTTCTAAGAAGCTGGGATATTTTGCATGTAAATATGCTCACAATTCAACAACACAAATATGGCCACTTCACTTTTAAAAAAGGCCAAATAACATGATATCAGTTTCAACCTAGTCTTCATGATTAATGCAATTTTCTTCACTTTTTTTAGGGTCATGTTTATTTTTTCTCAAACATGACTGTCCTTGATTAACTTATTTGCTAATAATTTATAAAAGAATAATAGATGCTTTTTGATATGTTTACACATCTGTATGTTCTGTAATATACATATAAATGATTGTATTTGAAATATATGAAAAACTTTGTCCCACAGATTTTTGTAAAAAGAGTTTTGAGCACTTAAAAACACCCTGGTAAGGTCGCTTTGCCATCACTAAATATCTGCTTGGACTGCTTGCATGTGGTGCTCCTAACTCCCACCTTGGGCCCTCAAGTTCTTGGTGGATGAGAGATAGTGTAGCTGCATTTCTTTCAAAATGGGCCCAAATATTAACATTTTAGGCATAAAAGTCAGTCCCTGTTTTCCTACTTGCATGCTTGTAGTCAGTTAAAAAGGTAATCTACAGCAAAAGGACACACAGTATAACGGTGTTCATAATCATCATTCCTCCCCTTTTCAGTACCACAGAAACAAGGACCCCTGTTCTTGAATGAATTTATTGACTTTTTAAATGAAAGAACCTTGGATGGCAAGTCAAGATTTATCACATCATTCTTTCTATTTTGATTTGAAATTAAAAAAAATAAAAACCTCAATAACAGGGGATGCTGGAATAGCTCAGCAGGTTGAGTGCTCGCTTGCCTTGCAACTGTGAGGTCCTGGGATCGAGTCCCGGCCCTGGCCCATGAAAACCCACATGCTGAACTGTGGCACAACTGGAAACTGCCGGGATGGCAGCAAAGGTTCTCGGCTCCCATGGAGGAGGCCCTCAGGTTGGATTCCTGCCCCACGTGGCCTCACATCCACCTGTGTAGAATGAAACTATGTCACAGCTAAAGATGTACAACTATGGAGACTGCTCTGGGCCCTCCCTCTTCTCTCTCTCCTTTTCTCAAACAATAAAAAAAAAATTTTTTTTAATCAATAGCAAAAATCAAACAAAATGTTCAACCCAGATAAACTACCAAATAGAATAAGAAATAAAAATAAAATATATAAAAGAACAAATATAAATGCCTCCTGATGAACATATGTCACTAGCAATCAATAAATGAAGATGTTTTAACTATAAAGTAGAATTTTTAACCTCCCATTTGGTAAAAAAAAATTTTTTTTCAATGATAAAGCACAGGAATCTTTGAAACAGTCTCAATCATTAGTTTATGGTGAAACTGTAGATTCAACCTTTCTGAAAGTCAATGAGACAATCTATACATAGCAAAAGCTTGAAAACTGTTCATGTTTTTTGAGTCAATTTATCCCAGTATCATTTGTATTAGTAACAACTTGGGAAAACAAAACCAAACCCATACCCAATAACAGGAGACTGATTAAACATAGTATGATACATGCAAACATGGAATACTATGCAAACATTAAAAGAATAATACTGAGTTATGTTTAGTGATATGGAAAGGAATTCTTAAAATACTGCTAGGTGAAAACAGGAAATTGTATATATAGTAGGATCCAATTTTTACAGGAAAATATACATATATAGTATAAATAGAAAAAACTGAGCCAGGATATATATACACCACCAAATTAGCAGTGGTTTTCTATGGATAGCAGGACTGATCATAAATGCTTATTTTTTTCTTCTTCATGTTCTCCTATATTATCTGGAAATAAACATTATTTTTAAAACTTAAAAGTGATTTTTACAATTTAAAATCCTTTATTCTTATTTTTAAAGAGGCTCTTAGTTTTTTAAAAAGAAAAGCTGAAGGGATGATATAAGTGAAGGCAGTTGTAAAAGACACAGGTGGGGACAACTGTATTTAAATTATGATTCCACCAGTTATCAGTCAAGTTCAGGTGTAAAAGGCCGAAAGCCATAGAAGGAAGAAGCTGTATAAAATATTGCAGAAGAACAACAGTACATCTTAGGGAGAAACATATATGAATAATGTTTTTCATTTTCTCCTTTGAAAGGGACAAACACCTTCTATTTAGGTTGTCTGAGAGGCGGGCCAACCCGCACAACCCAACACCAAGTTTTCAAGGAACAATTCCTGTTGAGGACGGCTGGAGTATTCATCCACTGCACAGCCAGGAAACTTCTCAGGACAAGGAGCACAATGGCAGGCCTTGTCGGAGGCTGCTGCAGCCGGGAGGCCTGGCCCGGCCCGGAGAGCCAGAGCCAACCGCAGGCCATGGAAGTGAACCTGCACGTCCGGATCCGAGAAATGTCAGCCTGTGGTGGGACCTGGATCTCTGCAGGAACCTGACTTTCTACATAAACAAGGACAGCGGACTGGCTGCTGCGGTGAGCAGAGAACAGATGAACCCAGGCTTATCTGCAGTGACGCAGGACTGTCCTGTGGAGGCTGTAGGTAACACAAGAGAAATGTGGGTGTCCCCTGGCCCGCTGCATCACCCAAGAGGACTTTGTACCCCTCAACAGAATATGTCCAGTTTACCTTTGAATATCTGATATCTTTCTAGTAATAACCAAGGAGACTCTCTTGAGAGTGAATACCAGATAAGAAGAACAGGAGTGAAACTGGCACCTAAGCCACCTGTGGGTCATGTGACTTTTGCGTGACCTGTCAAAGGTGACTAGGAGAGAATATAGGTTTTGGCTGTCTATTTACAGAGACCTACATATGTACACTTTGTCCCTGATTCTTCTGACTTATACAAACAAGACGGGATATTGCCGCAGGCCAGGAGAAATAAAGGTGGCAGAGAACATGGAAAATGGAGAAAGTCACAGCTGGACAAGCAGATTTAAACTTGCCTCTGGCACAGGAAGTTTTAGTATTCTTACTAAACAGCTCTGGGAGTGTATGTTTTTATATAGATGTCACAGATGGGAGAAAAAATGGCGGAGGGTGAGACCTACAGGACAATGGAGTATAGGAAGAGATAAAAAGTCCTGAGATCGGTACAGCAAAGTAAGAAGGAAAAATGCCCCTCAAATGGCAGCGATGCACAAACTTGTTTCAAGCTATGAGTATTTTAAGAGATTGATTCATTGTTTTCCAAGATTCGTTTAATTTCTTTAGAAAATGAAAACTGAAAGATAAGTTGAAAAGCACATGTTGACAATGAAAAGACTCTCAAGTCAACTTTCGTGTCAGGGTAGCTGCAGACAGCAGTGCAGGTAGTGCACTGCACAAAGGTATCACATCTTGTGGGGAGGGGGCGTGCTTAATGCTACAGACATCAGAGATTTACTTACTTATTATGACAGTATTCCAGTAGATGGCAGTGTCCTGAGGAAGGGCAGTTTTTAAAAATTTACACTGGCCCACCAATAGCCTTGACTTCAGCAAAAAAATCATTGAATGCCTTAACTAAAGAGACTCCATGAAATTAGTAGTCATTTCCATTTTTTAGAAACAGAATTCTCAGTGCATTTAATCTTAAAGTCATAAAATATAAAGGGCAAAAGAGAATAGAGAGAGAGTGACTCAAAAATCACCCATTTCATTTGCTATTTCCTGTTTGTTTTCTTAATTGCTTCTGTCTACTCCACAGCTCTTTGTATGTAATCTTTTACTTTTTCTACGGTAATGGAGCATTGTTCTCATAAGCCCTTCAAACGACGAAAGGGAAAATCACACAAATTGAGGCAGCATATCATACTTCTACAAAGTTGTGCAATTTCTATTACCGAATCATAAATATTGAAGGACATACATCCAAACCATCACACCGGAAAACTCTGTACTGAACAAGTCATTCCAAGTACATATGTCTTTTAGTAAAACATTATAAGTGCTATTGTCTAAATCATAGAAAAATAGCCCGTGTTTCAAATTCTAAAAATGGGAGTAAATTAAATGTTGGTCAGCACAGCGTTGCTGTGAATCCACCTTTCTCTGATTTTCTCACTTTTGCTTTTTGTCTGGTAATGGAGAAAGGACAATTTAGGTAAAAACTTCCTTGCTTTTGGAATAAAGCAAGCCAGGGGTGAGAAGTTTTTCTTATAAGCCTGTAATCTTATATCCCCATGGACACTGCATTATTAATGGGGAAAAGAGAACAAATAACCAAGAGAGGGTTCCTGGCAGCCATTGTTTGAAGTTCATGGTGTTACACAACATTGAGCATGTCCAATTCACCTGCCAGGAGCTATCTGATTCTTATTCGAGGGTTCCATTTTCCTCTTTCGATCTTATCCAGCATCTGGCTGGGTGATGGTCCATGTCAGAAGATGGGGATCTTCCTTTTATTCCATTAAACTTTGGGATCTGGTTAGGATATCATGCCTCATATATTTTCATCTACAAATGATCAAATTAGCTGGTTATCTGATCCCTGTGGAACCTAGGCTTGTGTTGGGAAAGGAAATTGAAAAATCGGGGGTTCATTCGTCTCCTAAGTGTTCAGTCCTTCTGTTCTCATGGGTCTGGCTGGCTGTCTCTTCCTCTCATTTGTCAGGGAAAATGGCATTAAAGAATACTCAGTCCACACACTATCTCAAAGGAGACGCAAAGCCTTCTCTACGCTTAGATTGAATTTTCTGGACTCGAAGGTTAGCATTGACAGTGACGTTTCAGCGAAAGGACTGATTCAAGGGAGATGCCTGAGGATGGTTGGAAGGAAAGGGCGAGGTCCAGGCATTGGGAACCATGGCAACCAGTCATCCCAGCTGCTAAGTAGACTGACTTTTCTGCCTGGCTACACAGTGCACTTTGGGGATGGTGTTCCTCCTTTACTTTTGGGAAGATGATTCTAATTTAAGCAGCTGAGTCTAAGTTCTTAGGATTAAAAAAAAAAAAAAAGACATTCTCACACCGGTTGTTATGTCTGGAATTTGCTTTAAAATAATTGAGGGGGCGGGAGGGAGAAGAAAAGGAGGGGACCAATGAAACAACATGAGTCATAATTGATAACTATTCAAACTGGGTGACGGCTACATTCTCCACTTTTGAAATTTTCCATTGTAAGAGTTTTGTTTTTAAATGAGGTAGAAAACCAATGATCCAGAAACTTGCTAGTTATTAGTTTCAACCTTTAGCTTCACCTAACCCTCTTTTTAAACATTGCTAACAAGGAATGCTGTCTAACATCATTTTCTCTCTCTGTAGCTCCCCACCTTATGATAGAAGTACTAACAAACAGTGGAATTGAGAAAGGACTGCTGGGACCAAGGGGGCTTTGAGGAGGGAGGTCCATCATAAGCCCTTATGGGAAGGAGTCAGCTGCACACACATCCACAGGCTTCATGTTCTCTTGGTGTCCAGGCAGGGAAATCAGCAACCCCATGTCTCATTGGTAAGCTCATACTAAAATGCCAAGCTACTGCATATTTCATCCTGAGTTGCTACACTTTTCTTTATCAGTTCTTGTGGCTGGAATGAGAGTCAAGATCAATAATGATGAGCAACATTGCGTTTTATGAAAGGCAGGAAAAGAATTGGCTTCTTCTTCAGCACTGCATGTCTCTCTCCCCTCATCCCTCCCTGGACATCAGACCCCATGAGCAAGACATCTCATGGAGAGGAGAAACTTGCATATCCATTGGCATTTGGAAAAGCTTGATCTGAAAACTTCACTGAGGCCAGCATCCCAGTGCCAACCTTTAAAATCCAACTATCTTAAATGTACCTCACAACGTGCAAACAGAATTTTCTGAACTTGATTCCAATCATGAGCCATTGTTTAGGGCAGTCAGCTGCTGCTAGGAAATCAAACATGAGAAAGCTGATAACTTACCAAACGACCCACTAAGTACTCACAACTCTGAAGATATGGAAAGGCAGAGAGGATGGAAATCTTTTGGAAAAGTATCCCAAATCAAACCTGAACACATAACCTGTAAGCTGACCTTGTGCATACAAAGTTAGAGCTCCTTCTAAACCAGGACTCAGAACAGAAACCAGAGAGCAGGCATTTTTTTCCCCCGTCCCTGCTATCAGTTAACTCGGGTTAAAGAGGATTTCTTGGCACAAAGCAGTTTGATTCTATTCCACCTGAAGTAATGAGGTGAGGAGTTAAAAAAGAGCCCTATTTGAGGAGAGGCTAATGGAGCAAGGTGCCTGCTCAAAGGAAAAATAAAAACACACTAAGGATTTTGTAGAAGAACAAGAAACCAAGAATTCTGTAAAACCGATTCTGAACACTATACCCTGGGATCAGGTGGGAGTGTGGTGGGTGTGTGGGGAGGGTGCTTACAAGGTGCAACTCTTCCTTTGCTTTGGGTGAAACATCTCATTTCTTACTCATAACCTCCTAGCAGGAGGAGAATTTCAGGATTGCTTCATTTTGGCCAAATAGCTAAAAAAAAAAATTTTTTTTCTTTCTCTTCTATTCTATAATTATGTTCTCGCTCCAGCCAAAGTAATTTAGGCTGTAAGACACATTTCATGTGTTTGGGGCTAGTTCAAGCCTCCTCTTATCTCTTCCCAGAGAACACCTGAAAAGCATAAAATAACACAGTCTCGCTACAACCCTTTCTGTTATGTAAATATGATCACGAAATCTTAAAGGGCCAGAAGAAAACCTCACAGGAGATGCCTCTGGGGTCCTGCCCAGAGGCCCCCTACAGCACCGGTGGACTCACCGAGTTGCTGGGAGGGTGGGCTGCTAACCCTGAGTGTGCACTGTCCGCAGTGTTGGGAGGCCCCTCACCTGGGTGGCTACACAGCCCCTGCTGAGGTGAGTGAGTCAAAAGGGCCTGGACATGGGATTTACTCCCCTGTGCAGCTCCGGCTCCAGAATTCTGTGGGGATAGAGCTTAAGCCGGAATCCTGCTAAAATCACCTGCTTGCTGGGCAGCTTCCCCCTCCCTGTCCGGCCCCTTCACCTCTTGCAGGCCCCTCTGAGAACACGTCCCCACACAGCCCACCCACAGCAACCCCCATCGCAGGCTCTGTGGCCGGACCTGACCTGTGACATTGTGAGAAGCCTATGGAAGCAAAACAAAATGAACACTTATTTTTCGCCTGCCATCTCTGTATGCCAACCAACATGGCCAGTGTCATGTGTTTATTAACC
This sequence comes from Craseonycteris thonglongyai, assembly GCA_004027555.1. NCBI lineage: Eukaryota > Metazoa > Chordata > Mammalia > Chiroptera > Craseonycteridae > Craseonycteris > Craseonycteris thonglongyai. Next base: position 20,997 of record PVKE010010484.1, on the reverse strand, counting down.
CACAGACCCAAGTACATACACTAAAACTAAATAGCCTTAAGGTGACCTGTAGGAGGTAGGCTGGGATCTACAGGAGCCTATGTCTCCTATTTGGGCATCCCACTGAACAGACAAAATAGCCTTTCCACCTGCCAGATGCACGGACCAGATCGCAAGACTCATTTTCCATCTGCGTTCTCACCCGCGAAGACGAGGTGAACAGCTCTCTTCTCCCATCAGAGAAGAGGTTCGTTCCTTCCCCAACACCGTATAAACTGTGTGAGGCAAGCTAGCTTTACTTTAACTACTGTTTGATACAGGATATTCTTCCATTCCAATTCATAGAATTAAAAAGAAAACACAGCTCAGGTTAAGGTTTAACAGAGCATTGTCCACATGCCTGATGATGCTTGGAGATCAATTCCCACCATGTCAAAGAGAAAAAGCACCCCTGAGCTGTTATTGCAAGAATGAAAAGCATAAAGCCAATCAACAAGCCTGTCAGGAAGAACCTACATTTATTTGCTCAATGAAGCAAAGTGCCTCTACTTAAAGGCTTGGAAGGGGGAGGTCTCACCTCCCAGACCTCCTTTCCTGCTGTGGTGGGGTTTGCTGGTTGGTGCTCACCGATCACAGTTCAGTCTCAGGATGAGCAGTGGGCCTGGCCGGTCCCCGCACTTTCATTTGGTGGACTGGTCGGCAGCACCCTCTGGCTGACCTCCTTAGACCACCTTTGGCCTCTGGACAGCTTCTTTACCCACAGTTGTTAGCAAATTGGTTTTTCTAGTTTTTTTTAAAGCATCATCTTTCTCCTGCTTTTTACATTTTTGTGCCCTCCTAGCAACACTGTGAGATAAAACGATATCCTTGGTGATGGGTGATCAGCCCACAGCTGTAAGCACCCTGGTCTCCCCACGGAGCGAGGCGTTCAGCTCCCAGTTATGGCTGTGTCACCCATTTAAACTCACAAGTCCCAAAACTTCTGCAAAGAGGACAATAATACCTACTGCACAAAACTATGGTAAAGAATGAAAAACAAGAATGTATAGAAAACTCCCCAGGGACGTGACCCCTCTTGGATGTTTAACAAATATTAATGGTCCTCCCCTCGGTGTCCTTACTCGCTGAATTGTCACCACCAACCAAAGTTCTCATATGAAACAATGCTCAAGGGGGTGACTGCTCTGAAGCCAGTGGGAGAAAAAAGGTTTGGGGAACAATGTCCATCATGTGATGTGGGCCTCATGGCCCACAGGAGGGGTGTCCTGAGGGGACCCCACATTAGGTGCCTACCTGGTGGTCGTCCGGATGGTGTTTTCTTTTGTGTGATTGTGCTCTTTGCTCACTTTTTCTAGAAGGAGAAAGAATGAAACACATGTCTCTTAGGCCCTTCATACTCGGCTTAAGCAGAAACACCATCAGCACTTATTTCTCTCTTAGGGTTTCTTTTTTCAAACATCCAAACCCTCCCCCGTCTTATTGGTAAAGACCATCATCAAAAGCATGTGTAATAGATCACATCCACAAAAACAGTTTATTAAAAACCTACCCAAGAAACAGTTACTAACAAATTTCAAGTGTATTGTCTGGTTTTAATTAGGCCTGAGTAAACACACACACACACTTCTACTAGATTTTTACACACACATTTCTATTTACTAGATCTTTACACACAGAGACACACATATACTTCTACTAGATCTTTACACATACAATTCTACTAGATCTTGACACACATACACTTTCTACTAGATCTTTATGCACACACACTTCTAGATCTTTACACACACACTTCTACTAGATCTTTCCCCAGCTGAAAAAGTCCTCTTTTCCTCTGATTCAGCATGAAAACTGCCGTTGCTGCAACTGTTCCGCTTCTGACTTTGATGACAACCTTTAAGCATTCCGTATTGTTGGGCCCCTTTGTGAGAAGGGGTATAAAAACAGCTATAGGACCTCTGGGGGCTGCAGTTGTCGCTCGCTTATTCTGATAAATGTCACACGGGACAAAAAATATCATTAGACAAGAAGAGGTAAACCCTCCCTCTGTCTTGAGGTCTGTATCTACCAGCTGTCAGAAATTATTTAATTAGCTTTCAAGAATACAAATGTTGACCTCTGGTCTTGGCGATTGCAGTTCAAATGTGAGGCCTCTGCTCCGACGGCCACAGCCCTCAATGGCTTCTTTTAAGCATCCAGAGAAAACCTGGCCAACTCTACAAGGGTTTCAGGTTTCAACGGCAGGGAAAGTAAAAAAAAAAACAACAACAACAAAAAAACTCCTAATCTTATGAATTTTTGGAAAAATTTCAACAAAGATTTACAACATCTGTCCCATACTCTGTAACATGAGTCTGAAGCTGCCGCCTGCCAGTTTGCGTGGACAATTCCTTTCTGTCCACTCACCAGGGACAATGAGGGTGAACTGAGATTCCCAGGCAGTATTCTTTCAGAAAGCAGGAAATCTGGGACTAAATGACTTGCCTGAGGTCACCCAGGCAGTTGTGACAGTGCCAGGGTGAGAACTCCGAGACACAGAGTTTTTAGCTGATAGTAGACTGTGATAATGTACAGTAAGAGACAGACACTCTGAAAAGAACCACATTGGCCTCCCTTCTGAACATTTTAATGGCTAAAGCATCTTCAAAGTTCTGCTGTTCTTAGGTATGTTTTCAGCCGGTAAAGAAGAAGGAAAAAAAGCCATCCTGCAAGTTTTGAGGCATTTTGGAGCTTGCAAAGATCTGTGCGTCCTATTAAGTTTACAGAGTTAACTATTTGCACTGAGGCACAGTTCTGCACAGATGCAGTCCTTGTCTGAGGACCGGGAGGTTGCCTTTCCGGCACCACGCCCGCTGGGGCCACGGCTAGGGGTGTGTGACTGGGCCAGTGAGAAGGTGAACTATCGTAATGGCATGCAGATTGTAGCTTCTTTTTTCTTTCCTGGTATTTTTTTTTTTTTTAAGTGTAAGTGAATACTTCAATGATGAGGCATTCAGTGGGTGTTTTAAATATGTCTTCCATAAGAAAAGAGTTTATCCCATATTAGTTAACAAACCTGACGGATGCATGAACTTCAATATGCAGGCCAATGCTTAATTGCGGGCCAGGTATGTGTATTTTTCTATATGAGTCTGAATCTTGTATGTGTATGCATCATCAACCTCTATCATATTCAGACAATCTGTTAAGGACAAACACATGCAGCTTGTCAGAGTTAACAAAGGGAAAAATTTGGGTACTAGAAGCCTCAGCTATTCTACGCTGACCCTTAGGTGAAAAAAACATAGACATTGAGTTGAGCTGGTAATTACTGCACTTATGAATTCCAAGTATTTGAAGTAAACAGTTGAGTGTTCTACTAGCTTAAGACTGGAAAGAGGCCTTGTGCTTCATCTTTTGCTTTTCCCTTTCCTTGATTTTTCTTTTTTCTTTGGCAAGATACAATAAAATCTCATTAATTCAAGAGCACACTAATTTGGAATTCATGGTAATTCAGACACCGTTGGAGTAAATTGTAATTTATCTTTTGCACATTAGAGGAAAAAAAAAAAACCCGGCTGTTAATCAGATCAACTGCCTAAACAAAATTAGAGGTGAGATATTTAGCCCAGTCAACAGGGATCGTTTGCACAGAATTGAATAGAGTTCTAATTCCAAACAATTCTTAGCTATTTATTAAAGAAAGTTTGGCAGGAGTTCTACTTGGCAACAACATTTTATTAACTGGGTTTGAGTGGCAGTCCGCATGTGGAAATAACAAAATTGATTTCTGTCTGAAAAAGAATCGGATAAGGCGGGGGCTTTTTTGTTGTTTTTTTTTACTTTGTTAGAGAGTGGCTTTCCTTCCAATTATTCCCAATTACTGACATTTTTCTGGCACCAAAACATACCTGACAGTTGAAACAAAAGCTCGGAAGCCATTTTCACAGAGATGTCCTGACTGAAGAGGTTTCTCTCCGGGGGCACTCTGCCCTCTGGCATCTTCTGGAGGGGTTCAGTTTTCTCTCGCCCGATTAAAGTGCTGTAGCCAATGTTCCGGCTGGGGGAGATGGAGACAAGCGAGTCCTGGATGTCAACCTCCATGGGTTCCTCTTTTATCTTCACCAGCTGAGTGTCCTTGTAGCTTTCCGCTGCAAGCAGGTGGCAGAAGAGAAACGAAAACGCCAGTTTCTTAATTCTGAACTAAACCCCGTCTCTAATCACAGACAGAACCAGGAGATTGTGTCGGGGAGCAGTTTAAAAGAGAGCACCAGGCACCTGAGGGTGGGGTTGGAAAAACGTGTTAAACTCCGATGTGCCCAAGGCCAGGCCACACCAATGGCAGCAGAACCAGGCCTAGAACTCAGAGTTCTTGACCATGGTCTCCTGACCGCTCCCATGCCCTTCTTCTGCCTTGTTGCTTCTAGTACTTACGGAGAAGGTGGTAAATGTCTGTCTTTGTCTTCTAATTTACGCAATGTCAGTGAATCAAATTAGAACAAGCATATGAAGAGGATAATGATTTTTCTCCCTCTATTTTTAAAGCTCTGATCGGTATATTTTCTTTCTCTTCTAGGACCCTTAAAGTAATAAAGGATTAATGGGGTTAAAACGCTCACACCTTACTGGGGGCTAGTAATCCTCAAGACCACCTAGGAAGTTAATTGCAGCCCAAGGATTGACACTTAGAAAAACAGCTCTCCTACAGGTTATAATCACAGCACTCTCACAGTTCAATTTATAGACTGTTCTTCCTTTAAGTGTCACTATTAGCTGTTTGGTCTTTCGTCTGAAACACATTCACTTTGCAAGGTTGGAGTATTTTTATGCCCACGTGTTTCTTAGAGCTAGTGACAGAACATCTTTGAAACAAGGTGGGACAATTAGCTCAACCACTAATTTGGGTCACTTTAAATTAAGGCCACACTTTCAAATCAATAAGAATTTATTTGTAACTATTATGTACTCAGCATTCCAGAAAGCAAGAAACAAAAAGGACTAGATAGATACATAGACAGATAGATAAATGATAGATAGATAGGTGATAGATAGAATAATAAGAAAAAATACAAAGCAGATGCTGGTCTGTGGGACTGTCAGGAGATATGAAAGTGGAAATCTCATTGCTGTAAGCTGGGTAGTCAGAGAAAACTACCGTATGCTTTGTTTGCTAAACTTGAGATAGGTGAAAGTCAAGTACAAGTATAGTTTATTGATTTGCAGTTAAGAAAACAGAGGAGCATTTTTAATTAAATGGTTAAAGTGAATGTGGTGCTATCACCACATGTAAAGTGTGCTAACTGTTCTTTTTTCCTCTTGACATATTACACGTGTTTCTCAGGGAAAACAACTTGTTTTTGTCAGCAACTAAACTGCAGGCAACTGTTACATTTAATTTCGATCCTTTCTCCCTTCCCCTCTCTCTGCCAAGCTGATTTTTCTTTGTATGTCTGTGAAGCTTATAAAAACCAAGTTCATTGATTTAATCATACTTAAAAAAAAAAAAACAAAAAAAAGGAATGCAAAGCTTTGCAAGTTACAGGCCAGCTTCTGCGCCTTTACCTCTAGTCTGTCTGTTTACTTCTTGAGTGCTGACCGCTCCCCCTGACCCCACAGGGATCTGCTGACCTGATAGCCACCCCGACCTCTAGCAGGATTCCCCATAGGTGCAGCCCCAACATACACTTTCCTTTGTGTTCCCTCAAAGTACTTTTATTGGGAAAATAAACAGTGGGGTCACAGGTCCATAATGATGTCTCTGAACCCTGCAAGTCATTCGCAAGCCTGAAGACACAAAGGAATACTAGAAAGAGATCCACTTAGTTAAAACAAACAAACAAAAAGCAGCAACATACAGAGCAGAGCTAGAAAGAAGCTCCACCATTTATCTCGTCCCACCTCCTACACCTGTCCTCAGCTTTGCCCCAGATTAAAAAACACCTGGCTATTTATTTGCACCACTGAATTTAATCAAATCCATTTCTAAAAGCTACTTGGGCTCATTTCAAGTATGATTTCCATGAAGAGCTTTCTGCCCTTTCTTATGACAACTCTTGACCTTTCAAAAATGCACACAACACTGACCACTGACAAAATCCTTTAGCATGCATGTTAATTTACCTGACAGACTCCAGACTCATGGAGGAGAGTTTTCAGAATGACATCTCAATGAGCAAGTGAGACATAATACAATAAATATTATTACAGTCCTTGCTCTCCCAGGCATTACTGCCAAGTGTTTTCTATTCTTCTTTCTGAAGCAGGGTTTTCTCAGCCTCAGCCCAGTTGACATCTGGGGCCAGATACATCTTTCTTGTAGGAGACTGTGCTATGTATTGTAAGATGTTTAGCAGTATCCGTGGTCTCTATCCTACAGATGCCAGGAACACCATCCCCTTAATTGGGACTACCACAAACAACTCCAGACATCGCCAATGTCCTCGGGGGGTCAAAGTCACCCCAATTGAAAACCATTGCTATAAAGTTTTTGCCACACTCTAGTTTTCAACCGCCAGCCCCCCAATTTAAACAGCAACCACAGCTTTAAAGAAGAAAAAAAAAAAAGCTCTTCTAAAATTCCAGCTTAGGGGGAAGCTGGGATGGCTCAGTGTGTTAAGCACTTGCATTGCAGCCCCAGAGCTTGAGGATCGAATCCTGGCCCCAGCCCATGCAAACCCACGTGCTAAAATGGGGTGTGCCCCCAGTTCAGTTCTTGCCGGGGCCTATGCGGGAGGCTCCTGGCCCAGTTCCTGCCCTGCGCAGCCCCGTGCCCACCTGTGGAGTGAAACTATATGGAAAACTAATGCTGTCAACTATGGAGACTGCTCTGGGCCCTCCCCCTTCTCTCTCTCTCTCTCTCTCTCTCTCTCTCTGTCTCTCTGTCTCTCTCTTTGTCAAAAAACAATAAAAATAAATCTTAAAAAAAAAAATTCCAGCTTAGGCTCCCCCATATGTTCATCGCCATCTCGGGCAGGTGCCTGGACAGGCTGGCCTAGGACGCAGGAGGCTGGCTGACTTGGGAACAGGGTCTCTGCTACAGGTGCTACTTGGTGGCCAGGCCAGAGCTCTCCCTTCAGCCTGGGGTGCCCCGACATAACAATGACTGAATGAATCACTTCCCGGACTTAGCTTTGACTCCCATACCCAGGGGCCTCTCTACCCATCCAGGATTTTATTCTTTCCCATCGTCTTCCCCCTCCACATACACTGTAAATCCTTTCAGAATCTAGAATAAATATTCATTTTTACCCCAAGTGGCCTGTCCTGTTATTCTAAAAAAGGCACTGGCATGTGGGAAAAGATGAGAGGCCATGTTCACAGTAGGTCAGGCTTGGGAGTGACTGCTTATTGCAATGCTTACGGGCATTCTGTAATTTTTTGATGAAAAGTATGGATACTTTGTCATTGACCTAATTTTTAAAATGGAAAACAGTTATAAAACACCCATAAAAAAAGATGGAGTATTTCCTCTTTCAAAGTGTTTAAAACACTTTGTATGTTGATAGCATTGAAGAGTCAGTTGGTCTGTGAATGGAATAAGCCCTATTCAAACTCTGTTTGGCAACAGAAGAGAAGCAAGCAACGAGAATGCAATCATACTGTCTTTTCTAACTTCAAAACATAGTAACGCATGCTAACTACCAAACTGTATTATTTCATTCATCAGTTAGTCGGTCATTCTATAACCTACTATGGGAGGTGATGTGTGGGACACAGAGATAAACAAGACATGGTTCTTGCTCTCAAGCAGTTTAAATCTAAACAAATAATCAGACACGTATAAATATCTCTCTAAGGCAAGAAGTGAAATTTAAGTACAGTGTGGGTAGAGGAGTCAAGAAAGACCTTGAACCAAAGCAGAGAGGGAACTGTACTCTCTACCTGGCGTGTTCAGGGAATATCACGTTGTGTGGTTTGGCTGGAGAGCCAATATTGGGAGGTGGAACTGGTACGTTGAATACGCAGGGCCCATAGGGTGTAAACAGGGAAGCAACTTAAGTTTTGTCTTCCACTGTCTCTTTAAACTTGCAGGGTTGGAAGAGTTCCTCTCCTCTTCCAGGGTGAAAACTCAGGCAGGCCTCCCCTACATGATAGTTCTTAGACGATATAAAACAAAGCCTTACAGCCCCCTTTAAATAACAAAGACAGTCTTGATTCACAACCCACAAGGCCCAGTTCCACATATTCATGCACAGTCCAACCATCCTTTGAAGATAAGTCCTTCCTGTTCTCTGGAAGAGTCTCTTGGTCGCCTATCACAGGGGGAGGGAGGGAGGGAGGGTGTGGTGGGCGTCTTCTCCCTTTACTGTGGCTTCTCAACACACTAGCTGACCTTTCAGACCCAGAGAAGCGGGGCAGGGAGGAGAGCTGAGGGGCTGAGAAAGGTCTTACTTCACTCTCCTGTTGTAGAATGGTTTTACCTTCTTTAAGCCAGCAGGCCTTTGTGACAAGTGGGTTTTTTTTTTTAATTCTTCCTGCTGTAACTTTAGTGCCAAAGTCAGACCTTCCATTTGACAGACTGTTTATCTATCAGGTTAAGTTCCAGAGAAACCAAACTGGAATCTGATGTGCTGCGCCCGGGCGCAGGCCTGTACTGACCGGGGAGCCAGCCTTCAGAAGGTTTGCGCAGGGAGTCAGTCAGAGGGTCAGCCTGCGTCTCAGCAGCCCGACTGGCAGTGACGCTGTGAAGGAACGGGAGGAAGTGGACACGAGGGGAGTTGTCAGGAGCTTACTGCGGCCATCCCAGCAAGGAGATGATGAGGGCCTGAATCAGTGGTCATGAGAACAGACAAGATTCACAAGGTGTCCTGGAGGTTCAATGGGGAGGAACTGGTGGCGGATCAACTAGGAGTCTCTGTGAAGAATGATGAGACCAATGTGAGAGACATTGTGAAGAAACTTTGTGCACAGCCCGGATAAAGGCTAGTGTGATTTAAAAAATAATTCTATGACTTGTAAGCCTGGAGATTTGGAAGCTGCTCTTCACAGGGAGTAAGGAAAAAAGTAAAGTTGACTTGGAGAGAAATGGGGAGGAAAATGTTCAGTTCTGTCTTGGCTAAGTATTTACCATTCCTTCGGGAAATGGAGGCCATGATGGCTTCCGGGCAGTAAGAATCACCAGTGACACATAGATCAGAAGTCATCTGAATCGGGACGGGGTGAGATCAGTGAGTGAAGGCAGTAGAGTGCTGTGGGTGGGGTGGAACCATTACCATCTACTCTGAGAGAAGAGGAGGAAGGAAAGAAGTGAGGAGAAGAGGCACAGAGGGGCTGGTCCAGCCTGGTGTGTGCCCTGGAAACCCAGAGGTAAGGGCACAGGCATTGCAGGTACCACCAGGCACCACCGTGAGAGCCTCCCGCTTCCTGTCCCGCCAACCACCGTGGTATTCCTGCCCGCTGGTTTCCAACGATTCCTTCTCTTCCTCAAGCCGCAGGCCTACTCGTCCTGCACCATCTCTCAGCACTCCTGCAGTACTGAAATACTCCAGGTGCCTGGCCATGCCTCGTGGTTTCTCACCTTATTCCCCTTAAATGTCCCAATAACAGCCTAGTCAGATTCCAAAACGACTTAGCTGCCCTGTCTGTGAGCCGAAATTCCTTCCTCTCCCCCAAGGCGCACTCTCTCTGCTCCCTCCTACATCTGGATGGTGCTCACATTGCAAATAGTGTTATTTTAGTGCTGCAGTTATTACTTACAGATTCCCCTCTGGACTGAACTCCCAGGGGAGCACGAGATTCTTATTCATCTTTCACCCTTGAGACTTTGCACAGGGCCTGGCACGTTTGATGTGCTTTATGTACATTAGTCACCTGAAACACTGCACACAGTATGCATGTAGTGCTATGCTCTCTGTCCCGACCCCTCAGTCATCTGTAGACACTCCCACAGGCTACAAACTTAAAAACAAACTATGAAGGGATGTTACACTGGCAATGGCATTGAAATAAACTAAGAAGTGATCACTCTCTCTCTAGACCGCTCACTGTCACGGTCCTGAACTCGGAGTATTTTGGAATAACGAGAAGCTTCAAAGAGCCTCTAGAAGCAATGCCAACTGTGCCTTATGGAAACAATTCACTGTCTAGAATCTAGAGTAATATTCCTGTCAATCAGATACATTAAAAATCTTTCATCTCCAACTTGCCATCCTCAAAGATATGAAGTTCTTGGATGGGTATAAAAACACCATCTAGGGATGAAACTTGATTCCTGTCAGTGTCGGGTTTAGTCCTTGAAACTTTGTGAACAGTGCAGGCCAAACGGAAGGGAAAGGAAGTGAAACAAACGACAGGGAATGAGAAATGAGACTACATGGTAACATCCTATCACAGGGCCTGGCCCTTGCTAGTATCTGATAAAGGCAAGCTACCTTCTCCCTCTGCTTTGTAAAATCAAAATGGAATGAAGAGTTGGACTGGGTTTCCTTGGTGGCACAGGGAGGGACCAAGCCTCAGACCTATTGAGAGCAGAGGCCTGGGCGGAGGCAGAAATAGAAATGAAAGTACATCAGACATTGTCTTCTCAAAGACAGGCAGTGTGGGAGCAAAGCCATCCCTTCCCACTATGTCAGGCGCTAGGTTCCCGGTGAGACAGAGATGTTGTTGCTCCATTCCTGTTATGAGAATCAAGAGCCAGGTGATGCTGAACGTTACCCTTCCTCTCCTCTCTTGCACCCCAGCGGGTCTCTCTCTCTAGGAGCTCTTACAAGGAACAGAAGCACATGCAAACTGAGACAAGCGTTATGCTCTTTAAAGGACTGCATTGTTATATACTCTCCGTGGGAAGTTATTTGGTTCTTGTGCACAATGCTCAGAGTCCAATGGCCCCTAGCAGGGACCCCCTCCTTTCCCGAGTCCTGCTCTGGAGAACAAAATCCGAAGCTGCGGCAGTTTCTCACGGGCACTGCCACACCCCAGAGAGAGACAACATAGGCCCTGGACAGTTACCTCCTCTTTCCTTACTAAACATACCGGCTATCTGTTCCAGGGAAAGAGGTAACTCTCCGTGAAAGGAAACAGTGATGCAGCAGATTTGTCTCTAGTTCTCATAATACACAAGACTCTTCAAGAATAGCATTTTCTAGCCCCTTCTTCTTATAACAGTGGGATGGGAGATGTAGTCTCTGGGCTCCAGGATAAGAGGCACAGTTGAGGGAGTGGTGCTAAATGGTGTAGGGTAGGAAACTGAATTCCCCCTCCAGTCAAAGAAAAAGAAGAGTAGGATTTTCCAGCAGAAGAGCCCTACAGTGACCATCCAGTACACATACCATATCACGTTTTTAATTCCTAAAACAATTCCAAAGATATTTGATGAGAACTGACCTTTTGAATTAAATCACCAAAACCATAAATGAACTAGCGATTCTCCTGGCCATCTGCATACTCCTTGGCAACGTAGGAAGGAGAACTAACAAAACGCCTGAATAACTAGCTAGACACACTAGAATTCACAAGTAGATAGAAGCAAGCAGGGGGTCACGTTAGAATCAAGTTTTTAAAAACAAACAATGAGCAGCCCCAGGTGTTCCATTTCACTAATTGTTCTAAATCTGCAGGAACAAATATGCCTTCTGCATCCACCCAAAAATAGGCACTCAAACTTTAAAGGAGATAAAGAGTTTGTGAGACTTGGAAGCTCTCTTTCAGATGTCCAAAAAAATATAGTTTCCGTCAGAGCAAAGTACTTGGTGCTTTATGCTTGTTGATTGTTGAATCAGTCTTTGCGTCCCCTGTCCCACCCAGCAATGCTTCAAGTCCTTGCCTGTGACAACTGAGCACTGGCTAAGGCTTTCAGACTGGCCACAATAGCAGGCCCAAGGCAGCAGCATAAGTTTTGGACTTAACTTTGGGTAAGATCCTCCTGGGACTAAAGAAACTACATGGGAGGATCCCATGATGGGGAAGAGTTTCTCAGAGTCACATGGAAGATGATCACAAGTCAGAGGACGGCCATCACATTTTACTTTTGTCCATTTCACTCCCCTCCCCCCATTTCACTTTGGTCTAAACAACAATCAGAAATCCTGGGGGCTCTGGGAGATCTGCATCTCTTATCAGCAACGAGGTAGGGTGGGTCAGTCATTGTCCACTGAGCTCTAAGCGTCCCGGTGTTAATATAAAATCTAACCCCTTCCTCCCCCGTCATCTTTTCTTTTCATTTGATGATTTCACTAGAACTTAGTTAAAGAGGTGCATTTACACTGTATGCCTGCCATTTGGTAATATTCCAAATGATCTAATTTTTAAAAAATTAACCTATTTTTCATCTACTGTCCAGAATATACATTTGTTGGTCTCACATTAAAAAGAATAAAAGGAATACAATCAATTACAGTATCTAACCTAACCTTAAAGCTATTTAACATCATTATCCTTTGCTGTATAATCATCTAAGCCCTGTCCACTTCATCTGTTGCAATTAATAGGCTTTCCTGTATCTTTCCATGAACCTGAATTGCTGGGGGTGGGGGGTGGGTGTGCACGGGCAAGATTAAAATAGAATTCCTGAAGATTTCAATAGAATTCCTGGTAACATAAAAAAATTACCAAAAAGCAAGGTCCTCCTCTGTCAAGTGATGAGCTGACCACTGCTTTATGCACAAAGATGGGGGGGGGGGGAAGACAGTGGGAGCCCTTACTGCCCAAAGAGAGGAAGGAACAAGCTTTGAGAGAGTTCTATTTCAATTACTGAGAGTTTTAACAAACTTTAAGTAGTTTCCATTAACACATGGTAGAAAGGCTTCAGTATATGCAGACAAGTTTAAAATGCTTCTCTTTGGTGGTGCTAAATATTAGTGAATTGTGTCAGAAGGGCATGTATCTCTGTTGAGAAGCCCGGATTCTACTTCTCTCCCCTTGGTGGGTGTTTCTAGCAGGCCTGGAAGGGCTGGTAAGCATGGTACAGAGAACAGAACATCATGTAGCTAGACTCCAGCACTAACTAGAGTGAGAAATGGGTTCCAATAGATGGGATGGGAAGAGAATGTAGGCTCCATACAGCAGAGAGGGCACTGTCTTGTTCATCTCTGCAATTCCAGTGCCCAGAATGGGGCTTGAAAAATAATGGAAGCTCTATAAATATTTGCTGAATGAATGAATAAATGCAAAAAAAAAAAAAAAAAAGACAATAGAAAATAAATAGAAAGCTAGAATGACAAGCAGAGGGAAGCTAAAGTATAGGGTTCATTTAAACCCCCAGAAATCTTTACATACCTTTGCCAAAAGTCAAAGCCCTAATAGCCAATGATAAATTATCCTGTGCCTTTGATGACAGGACCCTGTTTCTAATACCATGACCATGGGTGTCCCTGGACTCAGGGTGGGATTATCCGATGGTGGATAATGATCCCTCTAAGCTCTTAATTTTACCCCATGGTTCTTGGAGACACAAGTACACAAATATCGTGCATTCTGGCTGTATTTCAACCTTCATTTCCAAGTGTTTTTACATCAAAGCTACACAAGTATCATAAATGACTCATTTCTCTCTGTTCCCATCCTTTCTGGAACAGGTGCTAAAGAACAAGAAAACGGAGGAGGCAGTCAGCCCTCAACTGAGAGCCAGGCTCCAATACTTGAACACTCGCTGCCACATACAGGATGAACACTTTAGCTCTGGGTGTCTCCAAGGAAGTAGAGACAGAGTCAGGCAGGAACAGCCTTTCCAATATGAACAATGTGTATTCAGATGGGATAAACAAGGTGTAAAAGGATTTAGCACAAGTAATTGAAAGAAGAAAACCATCTGTCTAGATTAAAATATCCTCCTAGTCCTCAGTTTTCTTCTTTATTCCCTATAACTCTTTTTTTTTATGTACATAAGAAAAATAAGTATTATCTACAGATTACCCAATATGTTGGCTAAATAAGCATTGATGAATTCCAAGTGAAGGTTCCTACCAATATTCCAACACACAACGAGGCACCGCAAGCCCCCAGCACTGCAATTTCATCCTTTGTCCTCATTCATTCTTTAGCTCTGCTGAGGGGTCTCTCTCTCTCAACTGCAAGGGCTAGTAAGTGCACATTTGGCAACATGTATGTGGGCCACAGGAAGCCTGCCATAAGGCTGTCCCTATGGATGCCCCAACTCCAAAATAGTAGGAGGATTTCTGGTAATGACAACAGGGAACTATATGCATACGTTTACATGTTTACAGGTGACAGGAGGAGGAACTAAGGAAATGAATTTGTAATTTATTCTTTAAACAGTGACCCTCACCACCTGATTTTAGACCTAAGATAAAATGGGGTGGCTCACATGTCTATTCATCACCTCCCTCATTTCTCCAGCGGTGGAGAAAAATGATACAAGCACGTGGCAAGCCCAGGGAAACCAGAAGTGCTCGAATCCAGCTGCTAGCCCATATTTAGGAAACAGGAAGTCAGTAGACTCCCAGCACAAACTCAGGCTGGTTCACATCTGAGAAAATATGGGTGGAGTAAACAGAAGCATTGTGAGGAGGGAAGACCAAGGTCCCTTCAGAAAGAATGCCATAGGTCCTCACACTGATGAAGAGAAAATACTGCTTTTTAGTCTTTTGTCTCCTTTTGATCTCTCAGGAAAAGAGAAAAAAAGCTTCTTAGAGATGCCGCCATCAAATAGCATTTACTAACGGCCTCTCTGTGCCACAGTTTGCGTTGTGAATAAGAATAACAGGGGCCACAAGAGACACAGTCCATTCCTCGGCTAACATGGACTGCTCCCCTGCCCTGTGGAAATGGTCCCATTACACTCAGGCTGTGCGTACCGTCTGGGGCTCACATACGCCGAGTGGGATGCGACAATAGCAAACAGGCCACCTGGCAGTGGGGACAGGATTCCCTTCTCTACAGGTTGGTCTGTGATATCAGCCTGTATGGACCCAGATGGGCACAGCATCCATGGGGTTTAATTACACATGCAAATGTCCGCCTTCTCTGACATGAATACGTTAAAGGTGAAAGGTCAGTACCAGCTTGTACCCAGATGCGCACAGAATCCATGGGGTGTAATTAATCACACATGCAAAGACTCCTTTCTTCGACATGAGTAAGTTAAAGGTGAAAGGTCGATACAGCGATGAAAAGAAAAACCGCCGTGGAATAAGAATGTCTTAGATCTCTTGTTGAGAAAAATAATGGTTACGTTCTCCTTCACAAGACCATAACTGTGGTAACATTATAGGCAAAAAGTCAGTATCGATGATGCAAATGCGGGGATAAGGTACACAGCTTCTACCTGGCAGGGAAATTTATCCTCTGAGTGGAAAATGGGACAGAATGTTTGACCAATCACTCAAATATTCGCCTCCACAATGCAATTGGATCCATCGGAAAATAAAGTTTCTTAGAATTGTCGCCATCAAATACTATTCACGAATGGCCTCTCTGTTGGTGCCACAAGTTAGTGTTGTGGACACGTAACATCTACAGTCATTTATACCAGAAAAAGCGACACAGGACGCCTACAGGAGGGGGGCACCGTATCCCCACCCATAAACAATTTCCTGGGTGTCATTCTTCATTCTTCCGCTCAACATTGTAAAGGTGTAGCTTGAACCCCTCCCACCCTGCCCTATAGCCCTATCCTCAACCTTACAGCTGTGATCAAACCCTTCCCTCCCCCTGCTCAGCCAAACAGAAAAAGAATCTCTAAGGAAGGTGGAGCATATGAAATTCCTTTCAGAGCTTTTGCCTGGTTTCTGGGAACACAAGCCAATACAAATTTTCATGGCTGTATTAACATATGCAGCTATGCAACGGGGAGAAGATAATAAAACAAGAGCCCTTTTGAGTCTGGCCTTTCTGAGTCCAAGGCCTCAGTGTGGAAGGCGGGGGAAGCAAGGTCAAGAAAGCAAAAGGGTGGCAGAGGGGTGCCTGTTCCAAGGGGAAAAGGGGGTGCAGGGGCAGCGCCCTGGGGGTGTGAGCTGGAAGAGCGCCCACAGGAAGTGGGGAGAACAGCAACAGCCATTCAGGTGTGCGGGTTCAAGGATCTGTAAGCTGAGTGTCAAGTTACAAAATAAAGAGGAGGTGCCTACAAGTCAAAGAGCAAGGATCACATCAGTTATGAGGGGAGAGCCTGTTAGGAGCCAGCCCGCTCTTCTTGCTGGGAAAAGAACGGCCCTTCCAGCCCCGCACACAGCTATTTCTGACTCCATCCCGCTTCCACGGTCAGGTCAATAACACTGCTGCAGATCTTCCGAGCTTAGCAAGATCTAGACCTTCAAGAAAAGAATGCTCTGGGTATATAAACACGTCACATTTTTATCTTATTAAAGTGATCTATTCCCTGTTTGTATAAGATACAGTTTTTGCACTCCAAGTAACTTCAATTCTCACTGAGTTTTCAAGCGCTAAGAGTCAAATTCCTGACTTAGATTTCACTTTCCCATATATCCTGAGAGCTGCTTAGGATATATATATACATGGCAGTGAGGAAAGTAATCTGGCCAATTAGATGTAAGTCCATTGCTGTTCACATTCATTATAACTCATTTAAAAAAACTGACATATAAATAATTTTTTGCCATCGGCTGATGTACAGAGTGCTATAGCAAATCAGAGGGTTCAACTCCACCGTGGCAGTATTTATTCAATAAACTAGGATTTATAGGCTTTATATCTGAAAATTAAATACTGTACTAACATAAGACATTTTAAT
Organism: Craseonycteris thonglongyai; assembly: GCA_004027555.1. Classification (NCBI taxonomy): domain Eukaryota; kingdom Metazoa; phylum Chordata; class Mammalia; order Chiroptera; family Craseonycteridae; genus Craseonycteris; species Craseonycteris thonglongyai. The sequence continues at coordinate 4,397 of PVKE010010484.1, read as the reverse complement.
ATTAAACAAGACCGCATTTTTACATAACTTTTGGAATTATGGAAAATGTGATAATTCCATAATTATCACAAGCAACAAAAGAAAAGGGAGATAAGCTGGACTCCAAAATGAAAACCTTTTGTGCTGCAAATGATACCACCAAGCAAGTGGGAAAAAAATCAGCAGAATGGGAGAAAATATTTGCAAATCATGTACCTGATAAGGGACTTATATCCTGAATATATTAAGGAACTTTTACAACTCAACAACAAAAAGATAAATAACTCAATTAGAAAGTGGGAAAAGGACTTGAATAGACATTACTCCAAAGAAGATATACAAATGGTCAATAAGCACATGGAAATATGCTCAACATTAGTCATCAGGGAATTTCAAATCAAAACCACAATAAAATACTAGTTCACACCCAGTTTGGTGGCTATAAATAAAAAAAAACAGACAATAACAAGTTTTGGCAAGAATGAGAAAAAACTGCAACTCTTACACTCTGCAGCTAGGGATGTAAAATGGTACAGCTGTTTTGGGAAACAGCTTGGCAGCTCCTCACAATGTCACCATTAGACCCAGCAATTGCACTCTTAGCTATATACCCACGAGAAACGAAACGTACGTCCACAAAAAGGCTTGCAGAGAAATGTTAGTAGTAGCCAAAGTTGAGTCACACCCAAATGACCATCAACAGATAAATAGATAAGCAAAATGTGGTATATCCATTTACACCATGTATAAAATTAATATATGAATATTATTTGTGTATCCATTCCAATGATAGCCAATGGAATATTATTCAGCCCTAAAAAGGAATAAAGTACTGATACATGTAACAACATAGATAAACCTTGAAAACATTATGCTAAGTGAAACAAGCCATCTATAAAAGAGCACATATTACATGATTTCACTCATATGACATGTGCAAAATAAGCAAATCTACACATAGCAGATTAGTAGCTGTGTAGGGCTGTTGGGTACTGCTGGAGGAAGGAGGAGGGGCGGCTAGTGGGCATAGAGCAGGCATGTCCAATGTGTGGCCCAGGACGCCTGTGAATGAGGCCCAACACAAATTCTGAAAACATTGTGAGATATTTTTGTGACTTTTTTTTTTTTTTTTAAACTCATCAGCTGTTGTTAGTGTATTTTACGTGTGGCCCAAGACAATTCTTCTTCTTCCAATGTGGCCCCGGGAAGCCAAAAGGTTGGACACTGCTGGTCTAGAGTTTCTTTCTGGGGCAATGAAAATGTTCTAAAATTAGATATGGTGATGGTGGCACACCTCTGAGTATACTAAAAATCACTGAGTTGCATACATTAGGTGGGTAAATTATATAGTATGTAAATTATACCTCAATAAAGATGTTTTTAAAAATTAGTCTAGATGTCCCTATAAAACATAATCTAAAATATATAAACATTTAGAAAAGTAGAGTATTGGGTTTAATAAATTTCTCCATGTGCTCAAAACAAACAAACAAACCAAAACAACTGATGTAAAAATATAATTTTGGACTGATGATGTCATTTTGACAGTTTTATGCTCCCAACATCTTCAGTACCCTGTATGACAATGGATAAATAGACAATATTAATAAAATAAACCAAGTACTTTTCTACTGACACTTTTTTTTTTAAGATTTATTTTACTGTTTGAGAAAAGGAAAGAGAGAGTGAAGGAAGGGGGAGGGCCCAGAGCCATCTGTATAGTTGTACATCATTAGTTGTGACATGGTTTCATTCCACGCAGGTGGATGTGGGGCCACGCGGGACAGGAAATGAACTGGAGAACCTTCACTGCTATACCAGTGGTTAGCAGTTGCACCACAGTTCAGCATGTGGGTTTGCATGGTCCGGGGCCAGGACTTGATCCTCAGAATGTGTGGTTACAAGGCAAGTGCTCAACCTGCTGAGCTATCCTGGCATCCCTCTACCGATACTTCTAAACTACGCTTTCACTCTTTCACATTGCTTTGGAACATGTCCTCCTGCTCCCTTTAGGCAGGAGCTCTACACTCAGCTGAACATAAGCAAGTAGAATCACAAGGAACTACATACAACGAGGCCTCCCATGTTCTCGCTACTTAATTAGATAACTTAAAAGTTTGAAGGAGGCAAATGTGAGATGACATTAATGTAAAACTAAAACACCTATGTTCCATCCTTAGAGGTTATTATTGAAGTCTCACTGCTTATAAAGTTTGATAGATGACAATTTTCTAAGGGAGACATACCAAATAGAACAGTAAACCATTTTTGATCTGCAAGATTATTTAGGTAAAATCTCTAATTTATCTCACGGAATTCTTTATAATAGAGGAATCCTCAACATGGTCATTAATTTGTTGCAGAAGTAGGGGGAGCTTTTTCCTCCTAAGAATGACAACATTGCTAAGGAATAATCATGAAATTTAATAGCGAAGAACATTGAAAACAGAAGTATAATCTAAGGCTCATAATACTCTCTTGATTTATTAGGTACATGTGCCCTTCTAAAAAAAGGTTGCCAGATACCATTATTTCACAATAAAGAATCTCCAAGGAGGAGAGATGGTTCGTTTTGAAAAGTAAAATGTACATTTAATAGAGCCGTGTTCTCTATCAGCTTCGGCCTAAGGCATTCTTTTTCAGATGGACAAAACTCTAGTTAACCATTTCCTCAGCTCGGTGCCCCTCAAAACTCAGCTGTCAGGATCACTTGCAGGGCTCTAAAACCCTAAAGGGTTTCAGCTTGTTCCAGAGTAGGGCTCAAGAATTTGCATTTCCCATTCTACCCTATCCTCCCCAACACATGCTGATTCTGCTGGTCTGGAGACCACACTGGGACAAGCATCTATGTAGAGCTGGGCTGGCTCAGCCAAGTGCAGGCTGGGCAGGTCTGTCCTGTGAGTCTCCCAGAAAGGAAAGGTAAATAAACGTCACCCAAAGGCCAAAACACATGTTCATTTAATATCTCATAACAGCAATGACAGTAACACAATCTGCCCCTCAACTTCTGTGGTTCCTACATGTTGTTTCTCTTGCTGGTCTCACTCCACCCTCAGCCAAGACAGGTTTCCAGGGGCCTCTTCTCCTCCCAGCCATCCTACATGACATGCCTGCCCCACATTCTGTCATCCTTAGGTACAAAAGTGTCCGCTGTTGGGTCAGGATCGGAGCTGAGGCAGTCAGCGGGAACTGTGACGAAGAAATGTCTGTCTGGTTGCTCTTTTAACTCAGAAGCGGATGGCAAGTGCCATTTTCCACCATGTGGCAGAGTGACAGAAGTCCGTCTGTCTGCACACAGAGAAGCAGCAGGGTGAAGGTGGAGGGTGGGGGTCTCCAGGGCTCCACGTGGCCCTCCAGCCTCTGGCTTCAGTGAGGGGACCGAGGTCCCATTGCTCCCTGCCCGCAGGTTCGTGGCGTAAGTCAACCCCAAACCGCCATCTGCTATGAAAGTCCACTTTCCTGCCTAAACTGGCTCAAGAGGATTTGCTCCTTACAATCAACAATCAAAAGGGCCTGAATTGAAACTTAATAAGGTCAATCTTTAGGTACCTTTCCTCTGCTTCAGTTCACTCAGAGATTAAAGGCACCTTAAAGCTTCTTCCAACCCAAGTTTCCCTGTTTCTAAATATCACCTGAACCCCACCATTCGCCATGTGTGTCAAATCCAGGACTTGCTTGCATTCCTGTACAAGCGGCAATTAATTATAGTTTATATTTCTCTCCAAGACTAGGTAGAGATAAATAAATATAAACCAGAAATGAATACAAATCCATCCGGTTTCCTTGTTTTGAGCATAGGAGTAAGAAAACCAATAAAGGTGTTTCAAACTCAGGTCTGAATATAAAGTTTTATTTACCATGAATGTTAAATAAGTTTTCATTTTAAAATAATGTTTCTGAACAACTCCAGCTTCCCAGCTACTTGTTTTTGTGAAATTCATATTTTTAAATGGCATCTGTATCCACTACTGGTAGGTTCAACCACGTACATGGTACGTTTTGTGTGAATTCCCACGGAAACACGTGGTTCCCCAAAGGAGAACGAGTGTATTTCTTCACCTCTTTGAGTCTAGCGACTTCTCTAAAAGCACAACAGAGACAAAGCAGATACAATTGCGTGTCACTTTCAGCATTAACTCATATCTGTGGTGACACATCTGTTTTGTCAGTTTGCGAGGTCACTAGACATTGCAAAGCCAGAGTTTACTAGTGACTTGATTCTCTTTGTCTAATGTGATATAGCCTCGGCACTGAACTTCAGGATTTTGGTCTCCTGAAGTCAGGACTTCTGGGAATGATCTTTGGCAACTATACGCTGAGCAGGAAAGTCTGATTATTTTGGCTGCCTCATGTCACGTAACAACAGGTAGTTGCAGGCATCCAGCGGTTTCCTCAGAGTGGGTTGCTTTCTTGATGGT